>JAAAKM020073195.1:1916546-1927253 GCA_010016025.2 Alatinidae sp. Z8VKAUB7J3 | reverse complement strand
GAACTTGGATGGTCGAAATTAGTTTGAGCTCTTTCACTGTGGGAAAGATGTGAGAGATCCTGGTAGTAGCTATCCTGACAGATCATCACGGCATGCTTACCCAAACTTTGAACGAGCTTGCGTGCAAGTGTGGTTTTTCCTGCACCTGAAGCTCCAGCGATCCCAACAACTAAAGTCTCAGCAACGAGGGATTGGCAAATGAAAAGAAGAAAAAGACATCCTAACAGCCGCCTCATGCTTATTCCTCGAAATCGCGATCCATGACTGTCTTGCGTCCGTCGGCTTTTGCCTTCTCAATTGCGCGTAAACATGCTTTTTCAACAAGCTCTGTTAAAGCGTGTTTTGCACTATCTGAAGTGTTCATTCCTGCAGCATTTTTGATAAATTGCTTCACTTTACTGACGACAACTAGCGTTTCTTTCATCATAGCCTCATGGGGTAGGGTTTGTTAAATCCAGTTCTTCAAAAACTGATTTTTTCTTTGTTGGCTTGACCTCAAAATTTTTGTTCTCACTCGCGCCTTGCCTTTCAGCAATGGTCACGTGCTCCGAATACAAACTTTGAGGGGCTCCTTGAAAAACTCCCAATTCTTGAATCACTCTGTGTATATATCAAATTTTGATTTCATAACAAACTCTAAGTTTCTTTTTAGAGCCAAACCCTCTATAATGTTTGGGCATGAAGCAGCAAGAATTAGTCGGTCCTTGGACCCTTAGTCGTAAAGTTTTTGATCGAGAGCGCAGGCTTGTTGGAGGCATGTGGGGCAAAGTCTTGTTTGAAAAAATTGATGACGATCAGCTGCTTTACCAAGAAACAGTTTGGAACATTTCGGGCGAGTCCACCCGCTTTTTGGCGAGGCAAAAGTATCTCTACATTTTTAATGAAGAGGGGATTGAGATTCACCGCGATGGAAAAAAGCAAGACATTCCTTTTTTAAAATTGCCTTATGGAAAAAAAGTTGTGGATGGTCACTACGCGTGTAAACCTGACCTATATTCTTTGCGATGGGTTTGGGTGAATTCCCACCTTTTTTACACGCGTTTTTCTGTCAAAGGCATCCGGAAAGATCACACCTTGGAGACCATGTTTAGAAGATGAGTGGCGACGTATTAATCATGGGAAAAAACTGTCTCAGTGAAGTGCTGAAAGCAAATCCCAAATCGATTCAGAAGATTTTTACATCCAAAGAAAACGACCCTGTTTTGAAAAAAGCAAAAGGGTTCAATATTCCCGTTCAATTTGTTTCCAAGCCTCGCCTTTCTGCGATGGTGAATTCAGAGTCCCATCAAGGAGTGGTTGCTCGTCTTCATGGGCGCGCTTATCCTGATCTCAGATCTTTTATCCGCACTCCTAAAGAAAAATCACTCGTTCTCATGTGTGATGGCATCACCGATCCCCAAAACTTTGGGGCGATTCTCCGTGCTGCTGAATGTTTTGGAGTCGATGGCGTTGTGTTTTCAAAAAACCGGAGTGTGGAGATCACCCCCGTTGTGACAAAGGCAAGTGTGGGAGCCTCAGAGCTCGTCCCTCTTTTGCGTGTTTCCAATTTAGCTGAGACCATGAAGCGGTTTCAAGAAGCTGGGTTCACCGCCATTGCCGCAGATGTGAGCGCAGAGTCCAAGCCGCTCGACACCTTTACCTTCCCCAATAAAACGCTTCTCATTTTAGGTGCTGAAGGGCGCGGTGTGCAGCCCTTGCTCAAACGAAAAGCAGATCTAACATTGCGAAATGTTGGCTCTTCTGACCTCGTCACAAGTTTTCATATGAGCTCGTGGCTCTTGTTTTGCAAAAACCCACCGTTTTCCAGTGCACTCCAGGCCAGTCAAGGGCCAATGCTGGGCTGTGATAGATAAAAATACTTCCATTGTTCTATATAGGGTCCGCGTGTTTATTTTTATTTTTTTTTTCCAGAGATGATTGTGTCGAACCAATGGTCCTAGAAGATCATGTTTAGAACAAAGTTCAGAGCTCTTGAGTTCTTTTAAAGTGACCGAAAAGATCGTACCACGGGAAAGTAGCGCTTCTTATCATTTTATGGCACCAAACTGCGATTTTATTCCATGGAGGACAAAATGGCTATCGATTAAAAATTCTTAGATAGGGAATTGTTTTGAAAGTATCTAAAAACTATATGTTGATCTTCCCAATTATGGACGAAGTATTACCGCACAGTTGCGCTTTCGTTCATCAAAAGTAACGTTGTCCATGCAAGTAAATATATTTTAGACGGGAAAACATTCGGATGTACGCATAGTGGACGCGTTCTCGATCGCGTATGGGGGCGTTGCGTGTGGGAGAGGAGACGTCCCTTTCTTAAGTTTCAGTCGCTTAAACGAAAGGTTTGAGTTGTTAAAAAAGTGGTGCGAAGCACCGCTACTTTAGTAGCACTACTTTATTACGACAAACGGGCTGATGGAAATATATTGCGTAAAATCAATGAAAGAAGATCAGTCTCAGTCGGCAAAAAAAAAGAAATAGTTTAAATTGTTATATCACCCAAATCAGCCGGTGAAAATGACCAGCCAGTTGACTCTTAAGACTATATTGAAATTTAGCTGAAGCTTGAAAGAACTCACATTAATAGAGCAAGTATCACAGAAATATTAAACATCAATAAAACAAGGCCAAATCATGTTCTGGAAAAGTGCCTTCAGTTTACTCTACCTCTCCTTTACTTGCGAGACTTTAAAGATTGTTTGAAGGGAGGTACACCCATAGGCATATAATTTTTTCTTTTTACTGGCGGAAGGGGGGAGTTAGTTTCTGCTGTTAAGGTGCAAAAAGCAGCAAGTTAGTAAAAAGTAGTTGTTTTACACTTCTGTACCGTACATTTTTATTTGACGCTGCAATTAGCAATATGAAGTAACATCAAACTTAGGAAAAAGAAGTATGAATGGCATTAGGCCTATTGAACTGTTCTTAGGTGATACACTGTTCTAAAAGTTATAATTTTGTTACAGAGAGACAACCAAGGCCCACCCGGGGGGGGGGCTAAGGGATCTGAACCCACGAAGGGATCTGATCCCTCCCCAAAATGTTTCTTCGTCTCGTAAAAACGCAACAAAAATACATATAAACAGACTTTTTATGTTTTTTTAAAGTATTTTTTTGTAAATCCCCCCTCCCCAAACAAAATACTGGATACTGTCTTGGAGACAACTATCAAACCCTTGACACTATTAAAAAACTATTGAAGTCTGTTTTAGACCCAGAAACTCCCTACTTTTTTCCGTTTTAGGTTTGTCTATTTTGAGTAATGAGTGCTTAGATCGGTAGCACAAAATAGATCACTGGTAAAGGGTTTAAATTTTTCGGAGAAAAAACGAGAGGGCTAACATATTAATTAATACGCAGAAAGATGCTTTATTACGAATTTGTTTCACAAGTTGTGACTAACGTCCTGTCAAATTATGGAGCAAAATTATTATTGATAATATAATTGCGGAAAGTCTAATTTTATGGGATATCATTTTCTTCCTTTGAATATGTTATGAGTATGACAACTATTTCTTTGTAAAACTTTTTTCCCTGATTGATTGGCGAATTTATTTTGTCATTTAACTCACGAGTGCTGAAGTATAACGAAATACTCCATGGAAAAGCTACAAACTGGTTAATAACTGAAAAACTCATAAATGTAACTTTTTAAGATATAATGATTTATATGGCTTTTGCGAAAACAGAAAAAATCCTGCTACGCAAATTCATAGACTCTGTTGACTTATTACATTCGGTAACAGTTGCTGTTCTTGTAATTCCTCGGCCCGCCTTCTTAGAATTCACTTTTTTTGCATCCCCCAAAAGAAGTTGCATACCGACGTCATTTCATCATCTTCAGATATTTTGAAGCCATAGTAAATGTGTCATACTTTGAACGACTAATTATCTATTACCTAGTGCCAGACTGATGACTGATCAGAATATCTCAAGATAATCAGAAATATCACCGTCTCTTTCATAAAATTCCAGAAGAGACAATCCCCAATACAGCCAAAGAGACCTGACAGAACTTGAGTCGAGTCAAAAAATACGTCATTATTTAGGTGTCATTGCTCAGACAAGAAAAAGAAATTCTAAAGAAAAAATTGCTTACTTTTGCAACAGACATAAAACTGTCAATGTAGTCTTGAACTTGTAGACTTTCTGCATAATTGTATCGAACCCAATGCACAAAATGCTCACAGTTCATAGTGAGGAGACGATATTTTTCGAATTCTGTAATTAAAAGAAATGTTAGGTTTAATTACAAATAATTGTGAAAATACTAAAAGTCTACAGTAAAATTATTAAATATATAATTTGAATGCAAAAAAAGCTACAACATAAGACAGGTTGGTTTTAATATATTTAGAAGATTGTTTTTAACATTATACTGTTCTTTAGCTGTATCATACCCAAAGTGTTAGCAAACCGAAGTGTAAGAAAATGAGTGTTGACAAACAACTTCTGAAATCGTCGACACCTCAATCTGGACTGAATTGGGTAGATGAGACCGGATCAAAAATAATCAGAATTAATTTAGTAGAGAGTATATTCCTGAAAAGGGCAGGTCAACACACCTACGTGTGCTAGATAAAGGGGCGGATCCAGGGAGTGGTTTCAGTGGCACTTGCCCCTACCAGGAATTTGAAAAAATTATAGAAGTCAAGGGGTTAAAACACCAACAAGGAAACCAAGGATTTGTTGCTGCATTCCCCAAAGCGTTGCTAGATAGAGGGACAGATTCAGGAGGCGGTTTCGGAGGCACGCCCCCCCCCCCAGAAAGTCGCAGTGATCATAGCGATCGAGGGGCGAAAAACACCAAAATTGCAAGCAAGTTTTGTTAGTTCCCCCCAAACGTCAATTATGTCTTCACCCATGGCTAGATAGGCAGGCCAGGAGCAGTGGCAGTGGCCAATCTTTCCTCTAAGATTCAGTCAGTACTAAGAAGTGATATCTGAATTATATTTCACCGCTTCACTGTGTAACGAACCCCTTTAGCTGCAATGTTTCAGAAGATACAAAATTTGTTTGTCAATTTTTTTTTTATAGTAAACTTGAATATAGATAAAACTCAGATTTACAGCCCATCCCCCCAAACTAAGCAAACTCTCGATAATACATGTTTTTGTGTTTGTTTTTCTTCAAAATGCATTATATCCTTGCTCTCTCACTTACAGAACATATGCAAGCCTGTATAAAAAAATAATATAAAATAAGAAGACTATGCATCATACAACAAAAAGAAGAAAAACATAAAACCAGAGATCAAAATTATTTAATAGCTTATTTCTCTATTTAAAATAAAATTATTTTTATAGACAGTTGTTGGCTTACAAGAAAGTAAAACCAGCCAAAATTTTGCAGAGGTTAATGAAAATGATGGGTATCAAGTATAGCCAAGGCCACGTGTTCGTCTGGCTGTAGCATTTCATAAAAGGCCGTAAGGCGGTTGTACACATGACAGTTCATACTCGACTTTCAGCTGGCCAGATACTTGCATTGGTTTCATGGGCTTTGTGTATGTTTCTTTTTTTGTACGATGGGCAGATCAACAATGTAATACACTACACTGGCATTGCGAACGAGGCTAAAAATGCGCACTGTCACAAAGGACGTGTCTAGACGATACGAGAGGACACTTTCAACACGAAAACCCAAGGTCGTGTGTGGGAATTATAAATTGAATGGATTTTTTCATTTGCTAGGGGGATCGGGAGCTTTTGTATTGTTCGGAGAAATGCAGGATGCTGTTATTGGTTTAACATAACAAGACAACAAAATCAGACTGAATTAGAAAACTGAATTTCATGAAAAGTGAATTAGAAAACTGGATTTCATGAAGACTGAATTAGAAAACTGAATTTCATGAAGACTGAATTAGAAAACTTAATTTCATGAGGAGTGAATTAGAAAACAGAATTTTATGAAGACTGTACTAGAAAACTGAATTTCATGAAGACTAGATACATTAGATCAACCTCCCCTTTGAATCCCGACCTTTGTAAAGCTAGTGAATATTCTCCAGCTGAAGATGTGTACTTGGGGATGGCAGCTCACAAGTCTCTTCGAACCTTGCAGTCAAATCCGAGTACATAAGCCGATGAACATGAAGTAAAAGTCATACATGTATGTGCTCGTAAGTTATAAATGGAGGCGGTGAAGCCAATCAAGCAGCAATTCTCGTTTGAAGACAAACTTTTTAAGTTGTGCAAAATCCTTGAACCTACAAAAACTTTGAACATAGGTGCAATTGGTCTTCTGCAAAGATTCTACAGAGACAGAGTGCACCGTCATGGGATAAAGAAAGACAGTGTAAGAAGGGCGGAGTTGACTACTTTTTGATCTCCCAAATGTGATAATATCTGTTATTTTTTGCGTAGTGTGGCTTCAATAAAAACACCGAAAGTCGTTGGGGACTTTTCAACCCTGAAAAACGATGAAACAGATCACAGGAACTCGCTCAAAAGTGCAACCCTTACCTCAATTATGCAGGCCAAGTCTTGCATTAAAAGAGACACGTGTCCCAATATTTAGATGTCGATGTTCCCCTCGTGAAACTACTCAAAACTGTACAAGCTAACACGACGGCAGACGAACGCGTTCAGTGACGTCAAAAAAAAGTGCAGTTAAAAAAGAAAAATGACAAAATTTTGTTCTGTATTTGACGAAAAAAGAATTTCATATGAATTTTTTAAAATATATCAGATGAAAAAGAATAAAAGAGAGTGTGAATAAGGTGTGAAAAAATAGTCTATTTGGAATGGTAAAGGTATGTATGTTACCATTGAAGGAGGAGGAGCCGTAGGACAGACAAGCGTAAAATCATGCCCCGAGAAAAGAAAAAGATCCCTGCGCAACAGAATATTGTCAGATTTTTCGAATGGAGTCGTAAATTTGTCGGATTTTGGACCAGCTTATTGTCGAAAAAACAAAATCAGATTTTCTGTGATCGGGCGTCGGAATTTTCAGATTTTTTAAACAGACCGGACGGTGATCTGGCAGAAACAAAGTGAAAGCACTGCTAAGGGGGCTTTGGTAACAAATGGATTCCCACCAGACATCAACTCCTGAACAGTTCACTCTTTGTGATAAGCTTCCAGGTATCAGAGTAACTAGTCAAAACAAAGAACAACTTGTTAAAATGTACTCCACCACCCACACCCCTTTAAGTTTTTCTTTTAAGGAATAGAGCAGTTGGTATATTTCCTCAAAATTGTAAAAACTAGAACCTTCGTTGGATAAACGATTCATGCATAAAAAAGATTAATTAAAGTAAAGAATTTATAATAGGAAAACTGCTACTCAATATAAAGAACTTAAAAAACCCTACTGGTTCCATATTCCGACAGAAATCCATCATATCCTGTAATCTGTCACTGAATCCTGGAGCAAAACAATTAGGGTCAACAGCAATAAAACATTGACCGAGATTTGCTGGTCTGTCAGCCTCCAACCAACGACGGATCTTAGGGCCATAATCAGACCCTGAAAATTAAATTCTTTACTCTATTGGATAAAAACCATGAGCCATAGCTTTCAACAACAGAATAAGGAAAGAAATAAGTCCATTTGTCGTAATAAATTACAAACAACATAATTAATTAAAAATAATAAATAAGTCCTGAAAATTTTAAGCAAAATTTTGAATCAGGTTCCCAAACAAGTCAACCCCATACAAAACTTTAGACGACCCTACTTAAACTACACTTCGCGATCAATAACAATGTTAGAGAAATTATCGCTCCCTACTTCGCAATCCCAATATTGGAAAAATAAGTTTAAAATTTTATCTTTTGCCTTTACAGAATGGATGGTAGGCTGGGTAAGAGAAGAAGAGGAGATGGAGAGGTAAGGATGGGCTGGGAATGTAATGGTGGGCAGGGGCTAAGATGTAGTTGGTGGGGATGGGTGAATGAGGGAATATAGATTTAATGGTGTAGAGTAGAGACTAGATTTGTTATTATTATTATTTTATTTTTATTATTTTTATTGTTATTTTTTTTTTAAATTTTTATTTATCAATTAATATTTTTAATTACGTTATTTTTCTATTTACATATTTTTTCATATATATCTATGCTATAATTTATTTATTTTTGGTTTATATTTAATAGTTTTAGTTGAATAGTTGAGGTTTAAGTAAACAGTCGAGTTAATAAGTAAGTAGTTACGTTGACTTTCGTGCGACCGCAAACCCTCATAGGTTTTCTCCTGCTTGAAAGTGTTTTATTTATTTGTTTGTTAATGTGGATTAATAAACTTAGGAACTTATCCAATTTAATATCTAACTGCTCTTGAAACTCCCTCGCAAATTCTCATTATCTTATCGCAAAATATCTTCGGTCCTGAAAAAATACTGACAATACAACTGTCTTAAGGAAACATTATGTATGTTTTGATATTTATGTGTTTGTGTTTATTTTTATTGCTATATTATGCCTTAAAAACAATCAAAACTTTTCTGTCTTACTATTTTCCAAAAAGTGAGCAATAAAATAAAAGGAACATACATCAATATATTTCTCGAAAAACTTATTGTGAGTTTTCTGTAGTTGAAAATAGTGTCATACCTAAAACGTGTTGCCTTCTTTCAAAGTCATTAGCTAAACTCACAATAAGGTGAAGAAAGATAATCAAAGCAATGACTGGCAGTTAAATGTGATTTTGAATCGATTTGGAATAAAAAAAAAAACAACCAAATATTACAAATAGGGAAAAATACGTAAAATAAATGAAAACAAAATACTTCCCATCTCAAACTTGGTTGAATAAGCACTATACTCCTTATAGAAGTTTTTAACAATCTATTATAGACTTAATACTTCAACTGCGAAGCAAAATATTCTTATTGATGTGAATAAATATTTAATTTTATAAATGTTATTGTTTCAAATATTAAGATTTTAGTTTTTTAAGTCATACTTTTTTTTTCTTACGTCAAAAAGATTTAGAAGAAATTTCAAAAACGGTTCGTGAGGAAGAGACGGGACCAATAAACCAAGGACTGTCCTGGAAATATAGTCACCACAAGCATAAACGAAAAGCAGGGACTAAATTACCTTGATGGCTAAGAATACAGTAAGAAGTATAACCACGACGAACATTCCAGAGAGACCGACGAGTTGCAGTGTTTTTCGTCCTGCCTTTTCGACCAACACCAAAGAGACAAAGGTCATGAGGACATTCATGACGCCCATTCCAAGCGTGGCATATTGAGAGGTAAGTGTGTTTAAGCCTGAATCCTCAAAAATGCTTGTTGAAAAAAACATTACCTATAAATGAAGAGATTAATAGTTCATAATAAACTATTGTAGAATAGTCGTTTTAATCATGTTTCAGGAATTTTATGCTATACTTGATTCAAGCTTGAGTTAAAATTTTAGAATTGATTAGATTTAATCACGATTCACAAGGTGTTTGAAATTTTTGTCGAAGGAAACTTGCAGTTTCAACTCTAAGTTCTATCTACTGGGTCTTTTGGTTCAATTTGTTTTCCATAAACTAAGTTTATTTTTATGCTACAAAATTCTTTTCTGATCTTTTAAGGTCTATCACCTATGCTCCGGCAATGTTGCCGAATATTAATTGTTAAAATATTCAAACGTCATTTTCCAGCTCTTTTTTCTCAGTCTAATATAACTTCTAAATCAAATTTTTAAATCAAAGTTGCCAAGGAATACGAACAAAAATACTAGTTAAGCTGGTGTTTAAGGCATTTTTACTCTTGTTAATAATATTTCTTGAGTATGCAAAATATTGCAAAAAGATAACACAACTTAATTGCTCAAGTTACCGAAGAACTGACGTCAGGTTAATCGAAAATTGTATTTCCTGCCCGGGGCTGACCACGGTTTCGCAGGATTACGAATCCATCGCCCGGCAGAGCGCGGAGACCCTGATGGCGCTGATCGAGGCCGGCGCGGCGCCCGATTCGCGGCAGGAGACCCTGTTCGACGGGCGGCTGGTGATGCGCGGCTCGGCCTCCATCAAATCCGGACGAAATGCCGACACAGTTTCCCAACCGTGATGTTTGATGGACAGGGCGGTTGGATAGGGAAATACCAGGCACCGATCGAGATCTACCGGCACCAGATCGTCCCCAAGCACTGTATGCCCGAGCGAATCGAGCTTTGTCACCAACGTGGATTTTCCATGACCGCTGTTGCCGCCGATCAGCCAGGCACCCGCCGAGCCCAGCACCGAACCGGCATGTAGCAAAACGCGGAACAGGCCAGGGTCTGCTTGATCGTGGGCGACAAGCACGCGCATCAAGCCTGAAAATGCCGCCCGTCCGGTGCGGTCAACCAGAACCTCAGCTGCCCCGCAGGACACTTTGTACGTGTCGCCGATCGCCTCGAATGACGCGACAAGATCGTACTGTTGCTGCCGATGGTCACGAAAAGGCGCCAACATCGGATCGCAAACGGCAGCGATCTCCGGATCGCGATAGTTGACATGGACCAATTTTCCGAACAGTCGATAGCTATCTTGTTCGATCGGTCGGTCCGGAACGTTCTCAGAGTGTGGCGCCTCTTCGAGGCCTTGTTCAACGGAACTGCATTTTTGGCAAATTTCACCGATCAGGCCTTCGATATCGGCCAACAGCACCGGTTCATCGATGTGCAGGCGGATTGCCAAAGCTTTAGCGATCGTCGCGGCACTCTGCCCGCTGAGGGCATTTTCGACGATAAGGCGGGCCGAGCTGTTGAGATGAAGTAAAGTCCC
>JAAAKM020073195.1:1831113-1916536 GCA_010016025.2 Alatinidae sp. Z8VKAUB7J3 | reverse complement strand
AACGACGGTTAAACCGTAGGTTGCCAAATCGTCAGTGTCGGGCGAGCTCTTCACGATGCGTGCCGATCAAAATTTCGGGCTATTGCAATTTCTAGCGTCGACACCGCAGGAATCCAGGCACAACAAAAACGTTGGCAGGTTCTCAATTCCCACCAACGCGCAACACTAAAATTCAGTTTGCTAGCGAAATCCCGCTAGCCGTCATAGCTGACGATTAATCGCCGTCTTCGCCGGCTGATCCTTCGTCACCGGCCATGGCGCCTTTTGTCTTGGTCAACAAGACGGTCGCAATCGGGGCCGCATAAGCGGATTTCCGCACCACCGTCTTCAGCGCGTCGCGCCGGCCAAGTTTGTCCTGGTCGGATGAATTTCCGACTTTTTCGGATTCCTTTGAGTCTGACACTACGCAACTCCCTTAACAGTCTTAGCTTCGAGACAGCCAGATACAAACAATCAATTGCACCACTGTTGGCGGTTTAGAAGCCTGTTTGTCAACCTTATCGCGGTGTTCTGAACCTCAGCGTGACAAGCTGGTAACTTTGTTGGCAATGGCATCGGCTGTACGAATGGCAAGCGCATGGATCGTTAGCGAAGGACCCTCTCCATTACCTGATGTGGGAAATACGCTAGAATCGGAGATCCATAAATTCTGCCATCGATGCGATCGTCCGTTTGCCGTAACCACCGACGCATCTTCCGAGTGCCCCATTCGGCAAGTGCCAAATACGTGGCTGGAGGCAAACCTTTCGTAGGTGCTGTTCGACATAAGGATCTCCGGTACACCTGATGCGAGCAAAATGTCCTTGGCAACATCGCTGGCCCGCGCAAAACGGGTCAACTCACGGTCTGGGAGGAAGCTGTTGATCCTTGCCAACGGGATGCCGTTTTCATCCGTACCCTCTTCGCTGAGGGAAACATAGGACTTCGGATTTGGAAGGTTTTCGCAAATCGCCATCGTGCCGACGGCATGCCCGAACGTCTCTTTCAGCCTCCTTTTATGTTCGGTTCCAAACCCATCGATCAGTTGGGTTGCGTACCCAGCCGGCCCAAGCAGCTTTGAGGAGGCAACCCACGGAAGTATGAGCGCACCGCCGACCGACCCCGAAATCGCATCCGGTGAGTCTGCCAGCTGCTTTGAGTGAAGAACAGCAGTTAGCGCTCTCTTCGATTCAAGGGTTAGATACAGAAATGGGACCGTCAATGACAAGTGTGCTAGCGTTACCGGATAAGATACATGTTGCGCACAATGGCAGCTCACAATGGCCGATGCAGGTTGTATCTCAACTGACAGCACTATTGCCATTGATCGAAAGCGTAAATGAATCGGTAGAGCAATAGACAATACAGGGAAAAAATTTTTGAGTGTTGAGATAACGCAAAACGCGACTGCCAACAAAGAGACTGCTAATGAAGCGACCGACTTTGCAGAGTCGGTCGCTTCTGTTGTTACTTCAGCCTCTGTCGAGCAACCCGTGATTGAGTTAGACAATATCTGCGTTAGCTATAAAAAGCCCGTATTACAAGGTCTCAGCGCACAGATGCACGGACGTTGTATTGGTCTTCTAGGGCCTAACGGCGCAGGTAAAACCACATTACTCAATACTTTGTTAGGTTTTATTCAACCCACCTCCGGGCAGGTCAGCATACTTGGACATAAACTGACGTCAGCACAACAGAAAATACGTGCTCAAGTAGGTTACATGCCTGAGCGCGATGCTTTTATTGCAGATATGACGGGAATTCGATTTGTTCGAATGATGGCTGAACTGTCTGGGCTCAGTCCCAAAGAAGCTTTAGAACGCGCCCATGAGGTGTTTTTCTATGTAGGGCTAGGCGAGGCTCGGTATCGAAACGTAGATTCCTATTCTTTAGGAATGAAGCAGCTCGCAAAATTGGCACAAGCAATTGTTCACGGACCTAGGCTGTTGTTTTTAGATGAACCTACTAACGGCTTAGATCCTCCGGCGCGTTCACGTATGTTGCAGTTGATTCGTGAAATACGTGATTCTGGTGACACACATATCGTAATTGCCTCTCACTTATTGCAGGATATAGAGTCTTGTTGCGATGAAGTGTTGGTGTTGAAAGAAGGTCGTATTGCCAAATATTGTAATCTGGAAGAAGAACGACGCAGTAATAAGCAGTTTCTGTTACTACAGATACGTGGCGATGAACGCGCTTTTGTGCAAGGACTTCGTGACATGGGGTGCGAAGTGGCCATTCCCAACAGACGACGTATCAAGGTTATCATTCCAGAAAGTGTTGAAATCAAGCAGCTCTATTCACTTGCCGAACAATTGGCAGTGCAAATTAGAAGTCTGGATTACAAGCGTGACACACTCGAAGATATTTTTCTGCGAGCCATGGACGAAGAGTCTGGCTTCAGTGAAGAGGGCACAGACTGATGGCGATATTTGTAAAGGCCTATAAAGGATACAACGGTCCACTCTCCGCAACATTTCAGCGCACGCTGGTCATTTTTCGTTACGCGTTGGCGGACGCCTTAACGTCGCGCTTTTTCTTAGGTTTCTTGGTTCTCTCACTGCTTTTGCCACTTGGGCTGATGTGTTTTTTGTATTTCTACCACAATGTTGAATTACTCAGTCAATTTGGGCTGTCTCAGCTTGAGATGCCCGTGATTGACGGGAGCTTCTTTGCTGTTGCGGTGCAACAGCCGCAGAATATATTACTGTTTTTTATGGTATTGGTCCTTGGGCCCACCATGATTTCGCCGGACCTGCGCAATAACGCTATGCCTCTTTATCTTTCGCGACCAATCAATGCCAGTAACTACATTCTGGGCAAAGGATTGGTTTTGCTGACGCTGGGATCAATTATCAGTTGGATACCGGCAATTATACTGTTCTTAGTACAAAGCTATCTGGCCGGCTATGGTTGGATGAACGAGCATTGGTACATACCATTTGGATCAATGGCGACGTCTTTGCTGTGGATTGTAAGTTTGACCCTTGTGGCCTTTACGATTTCAGCTTTTGTGAAATGGAAAGCGTTGGCACGCGGCATGTTTTTTGGGGTACTTTTTCTTGGCAGCATAATAGGTAAGGTCATTGGGAAAATCTTTGGAGGTATTGCGGGGGCCTGTCGTTATTTTATCAGTGAAGGTTTTATCACACATTTGCCGTTACATCAATTGGTTACATTTATACCACTTGGTTCTTATATTTACTTTTGTGCCCCATACCCCACACCATACCTGCTTTACTATACAGTAGCTTGTTTAAGATTTCTCCATCTAGTCTCACTATCTCTCTCCTCTTTATTGCGCTCATCACCTCTCAATTTTGATATATACTAAGCCGTGCTTCCGTTTTGCTAGTACTGAATGGAAATTAGGTTTTGTATTTTTTTTTTATACAGTTGTGTTTACAGGAATTTTTTTCAGGGATTAGTTGATGCAACACATCTTAAAAGGTAAAAAAAAGGTCTTAGAAGTTCAAAAAAAATGCAACACATCTTAAAAGGTAAAAAAAGAACATGAGAAATTGTGGAAAGTAGCCTATCTTGGTAATGAAGGAGTGGGGTATGGATCTATGTGTCATCCTTCATTGATATGTTTGATGCGCTTTTAAAATACAAATTGAGTAGCTTTTTTATTGATTTATCATTTGCTTTTTATTAATTCAGAATTCTCCTTTTCTCCAAATTTAAGTAAAGTGTTGTAATTGTTACCTCTTCCTTGCCAAAAAAAAGTTACACAAAAAAAAGCAAATGCTTTAAGTATGAGGATACTTTTTTTCTTAGCCAACTTTAGGGAAACGCCAAAGAGAGCCAAAAAAGAGTACAGTTACTCAAATCAGCATTGCACAAGGGGTATTTTATTTTATAGTTGTAACACCCAGTATTATGTAAACAGATATTGCATAAGACAGTGTTTCATAACGAGTATTATATAATTGGTAATGTCGGTAATTTCCAGTCAATATCTATCAGAAAATAATCAAGTGATGTCCTACAGTGGATAGCCAAAACGTCTCCAAAGGTATAATAACAAAGTGTAAGATATTATGTTTCAAATAATCACCAAAATGCTCGTTTTTTCCCGCGTTAAATGCTCGTTTTTCCCGCGTAAGCATGCCATGTTCATGTTTCATCAGACATTTTTTTTAAAGTTTTTCAGAATGCCAACATGTAAAGCTGTAGCAAAAAAGACGGTTCTTTAAACTACTTGTTATTGCCAATATCATTATCTTCTTTCTTTCTATTTTTTAGTTGACACTCCTGCTACTTTTGAAACTCCAGTGGCTTATTTAGAACCGGGGACTCCCCTACATGATGATGAAAAGTCCAAAGATATAAGAAGGAACAAGGAAGAGCCAAAGCTAAGTCTTGATGAATTTGTGCCACACACACATCAGAAGATAATGAAAGTTTTCAGGAAATAATGAAGGATGCCTTTGAGAGGCATAAAAAGAGGGTATGAAAAGTGTCTTCTTCTTCTATTTCAGCAAACGTGGGGTTTTCAGTTGAGATTGTTTAGCCCTTTTCCTTTTGACTCACTCTGTGAGTGGAAATGAGTTACAGAAATGGTTGCTCCTTATTTATCTTGAATCAGCCTAGATATCTTGCAGTAAATCTTTTGATTCTAGGAGTTTAAATATCAGAGGTCATACATTGAGTTCCATGCTCTGTGTACAGAGATGGTCAGCTAGACTCTTTGATCATAGTGAGTTTTTAAGGTGTTTGGAGCACTTTAACAGTTTAAATTGTAAAGTATACTGTGCAGATGTCAACATATTACATTCCAATAGGCAATGGTCAGTTGTTTCATTTTTTGTATTGCAATGTATGCAAAGAGGGGTAAGGGAATTCAGCTACTTGACTTAGAATTTTGATAAAAATATGTCTAAAAATTTAGCCCATTTGTGGGACAAATGTAATTTACGGGTAAAAAAAGAGAGTTAGGTTGAAACAAGAGAGGCGCATGGCGGTGTGCTTTGGGCTATGTATTTTCTCATTAAGGGGGGGGGATAAAGTATAGTAGAGCTGCAGTCAAAATATTATAGCTACATTTATTCTGCATATTATAAAGTATAAATTTGTTTCTCAACATGATTCCTGCTGATCCCCACTTATAGGCCATAACTCAACGAAACTTAAAGAAACAGTGATTGAGGAGCCTTTTTTATTTATTTATTTATTTTCTTTACTCTTAATTTTTTTTATGTAAGCACATCCTCAAAAGCTCCGCTTTTGTTGTGTTTTATAAAGAAAACGCCTAACGTCTCATAACATTTTTAAGAGGAGATATAATTTCTAACTTTTATCTGAACGAAAAACAAAGAATGCCAAAAATGTTTTTATATTATTTGATTTATAGCCAGAGCAAGAAGATATCATGCTATGTAGAAATATAAGACAGTAATCCATGTACTATTTCAGCTTTGTTATTGACAGCAAAGGCGTTTTCGGTGATTAAAAGAAATCTATTAAAAAACGAAAACTATAATACTTGTCTCAAGATTGCTGAACATTCTTCGCTTCTCAGATATAACTGAGCGTTCATTGCTTTCAGTTTTTTAAATAAAGCTTTCATGTTTTTTAAAGATTAACTTATAAAATGTTGCAGAGGCGAAAAATCGTTAATGGAATCTACGAACCCTCAAAAGCTGAAACCCAGTGGAATCTGGACGAAGAAAATGAGAATCTTTCAAGAGAAGTGAAAGCCAAAGCTAAAATTGCTGAAAGTGAAAAGAACGAGGAAATATTTCCTGAAGATGTAAAAGGCATTCCAAAGTTTTGGCTCACTGTTTTGAAAAATGTTAATATCTTTAAAAACATTATACAGGTATACTTTTTCGTTGGTATTAATTTTGTTTCTTCTTTTTGTTTGTTTCAATCAGTTTACGTTTTTTTGTCTGATTTTATGAAAATCTATGCATCAATATAGGCCTATTAAATTTTTTATGTATTGCAAGGTCAGAAACAGAAACATGGTCTCCACAATAGCTGAGGAGAATCCAGTTCATTCCTCAAAAATAGTGCTGAAATTCTTGTTGTGGCTGACTAAAAAAAATTTCATATTTCCAACATTGGGAGTTTATTTTTGCACTAACTAAAGCTTTTTGATCATGCGGAATCAGTATTGTTGTGCTTCTTTTTCCTTGTTAAACACCGTTTTGCAATAAACAAGAAACCAAAGGAACCGGTTTTAGCTTAGGTCAGATAAGTAATATAAGTAAGTAAGAAAAATGTGATACTTACCAATACAAGGAACAGTCCTGAGAAGTATTTCAGCTTTCCCAGGACTGTTCCTTGTATTGGTAAGCATCACATTTTTCTGTGTTTGCCGATAGTGTATCAAAAACTTGTTTATTATTGTTGGTTTATTTGAGAATGTATATTTTCTGATGAAGGTTAGGTTATTTCTGATAGATGTTTTCTCGCGAATACTCTCCAGCTCTGAGAATGCATGCATTAGCTTAATTGTTACAAATGTGATGAGCTTTGGGTCAAATATGTCTGAGCTTACTCGCACTTCCGTGAAGGAATAAAATTGTTTGGTCTAAAATGTCTATTGTAAATATCTTGGGTGTTCAAGCAAGCTAGTGAACTAATTTAAATAGTCAATTGTACCCAATAAAACCTTTAATTGGTACCGTATTATCCACCAAAAAGAAAGAGACAGTAAATAGTTGGATAACAATGAAATCTTACGGATCTTTGTTCCTCTACCTCATGGTGGTTAAAGATAAATGGCTCTATCCCTAAAACTCGTATTCTTTATGTATTAGATCACCAACTTAGTAAGAGTTCATCAGCAGTAGTATAAGTGTAAATTTAGTTTTTTACTTTTGACGGGTAAGATTTTAGTTGATAAATTCTTTAAATCAAAGTCCGTTAGGTTATCTGGCTGAAGTTTTGACTAATGGGTCTTACGCTTTTCTCTATGTCAACTTTGTATTTCTGGTCATTTCATTAATCTTTTCTTTTTTTATGGCACTTGGTATTAACCAAGTGACATAAAGCAATCGCCAATTCTGTCGGTCCCGGTTTAGCTACTTTAGGCACTTCCAGGTAAGCTAGGACGATGAAATTGGAAGGCGTATCAGGGACGGGACCAGCTTAAATTAGAAATAGTCTTTTTCCCAATTTGACCATCTGGGGGGAGTGGGGGCCGGTTAATTCGGAAAAAATAGAAAAATTGCAGTATTTTTAACTTGCGAACTGTTGAAAGGTTTGCCTCATTACGGGTACTATGAAAATTACCCCCAGGTGCCGACAGACGAATTTCTCGCGCAGGCAGGAGCCTATGAATTTTCACTGGTGATGTACGACTTTCAGGGAATGAAAAAACAAAGCGTCGAACAACCCGATGACGTGCGCCTTTATTTGATTGTTTACAATTTAAAAGAAGATAAAGTTTACAATGGGCCGGTTTTACTTGAAATACTCGATCAAGATGAAGTTGTTCACAAAGAGAGGCTCAAAAGTTCTGAACAAGAAAGTCTGTATTTATTAAGTCGAAAGCTTTCAAATAAGGGAGCTTATTCATTGAGAGTGACTTTAATTTCTGAACAGGGGCTTCAAGGAGTGATCCCTTTTGTGTTGTCGTCACAAAAAACTAATTGGGCTTTATGGATATCACTATTTCTGCTAACGACTGTTGTGATCGCCGCCATGGGTTCGCGTCAGGCGCGGTTAGTCAAAGATCGCAAATTTAGAGAAAAATCTGAGGTAAAAGTTGACAACACATGACTAGAAAGTTGATCTATGCCTGATGCCCCCCCCCTATCTCACGAAGGATCACACTGTGAAGGATCTTCTTCGACAACTCAAGCTGATGGACGCACAGTTCATACCATGGAAGGGATCCCGGCTGATTTGGCCATTTTGTCAATCGCGGCGATTATTATCTTTTCACATCTTTTTTTGTTTAAGAAAAAGTATCGTCAAGCTAAATCTTTTAAGTTCAATTTATTTAGAATTCCCTTATTGAAATGGTTGGTCAAACGACCTTATTTTCCTTTACTGGCACAATCTCTTTCAATCATTTTATTTCTGCTTGTTTTAGCGACAGGTTTTTGGGGTTCTCAAAAATTGGGCAATAACATTGCACCGGTGTTGACTTGGACTTGGTGGTGGGTGTTGCTCATATTTTTGATTTTAGGCTTTGGCAAAGCCTTTTGTACGATTTGTCCGTGGGAGGGTCTCACGTCATTGATCACCTCTTTATCTCTTTCAAGTCGTTTCAAAAAAATGGGATTTGAATTCAAATGGCCTGCCTGGGCAAAAAATATTTATCCGGCTCTCATTCTTTTTATTCTGTTGACATGGGCTGAATTGGGCTATGACATCACGCGATCGCCTTCCATGACCGCTTTAATGGGCATCGTCATGGTCTTTATGGCGATAGCAGCCGCTTTATTTTTTGAGAAAAGGAGTTTTTGCCGCTATGCCTGTTTGGTGGGGCGTATCAGCGGCCTTTATGCTCTATTCAGCCCTGTAGAATTACGCCCTGTTAAAAAAGATGTCTGTCGTAGCTGCACGACACAAGAGTGTTATCAGGGCAGCGAAACAGCGACGGGCTGTCCGACGACACTTTTTCCGGGTAATCTTAAAGAAAACACATATTGCACTCTCTGCACAGAATGTGTTCGCTCTTGTCCCCATGATAATTTATCAATCAATCTTCGCCCCATGGCAGAAGACTTAGTCAATAAAACTCGCTTCAGAACAGATGAAGCCATACTGGCGATTGTCCTTTTGGCACTCACGAGTTTTCATGGGCTGACGATGACCCCGCAGTGGTGGCGTCTCAACGATGTGATACGGGCTGACTGGGGCTGGGGAAAGAATTTCACATTTTCTGTGCTGATGTTGTTAATGATTATCATTCCTCTGGTTATTTTTTGGATATCCGCGCATATTTCTTATGTCTTAACCCGATCTTCAAAGGTTCATTATTTTCAATTATTTAAAGCCTTTGCTTATCCTATTATCCCGGTGGCTCTCTTTTATCATTTGGCTCACAATGGCATGCACTTTTTTATGGAGGCTCAAAATATTGTTCCTTTATTGAGTGATGCTTGTGGCTGGGGCTGGGATCTGTTTGGTACGGCAGGGAAATCTTACGGATCTTTATTATCTTTACAATCAATTTAGTGGATTCAAATTATTTTGATGATTAGCGGTCATGTTTATGGAGTGATGATTCCCGATCGAGTTTCTAAACAGTTATTTTCTGATGCCAAGGAGATGGATGTAAACCCCCGTCAATGAACTTCTGAGCTGAAATGATCCCTTTGGTTATTTCCGTTGCAATGACTTAGTCGGGCATGTGAATTAGCAGAAGTAAAGTAAAAGGCTCTCATTGCTTGCCGCTCATTTCAGACCTTGCGACGGGTTTTACTTGCATGTTAGCCAGGATTTTAAAAAAAGATACATGAGGAGTACACTATGGTAGTAGAAACAAGCATATTGTCTTGTGCAATAATCTTGAATGTACCAAATTTATATATGTCCAATCAAATCCTAACACGAATTAAGTAATGCTAATCTTACTATTCGTAACTAATCACTTTCTCTCTTCATCTGTGCTCTTACTGCCTATGACAAACTGTTAAATGGATTACCATATAACTTGTGTTTGGTGATTGACGGTTGCGCCAAATAAATTGTGTGGCGGACCGCTAACATTTATGCGAGCTATCACAGATCTCAGCAATATATCTTTGAAAGATGACTAACGGACTTGTGTTCCATGGAGTGTCAAAGCGAGTTCCCCAAGAGCTGTCGTAAAATAGAGAACGGTATTTATTACACTATTATAACATTTGCAACAAGAAACCGGAATAAACCTTTAGTCTCCTGTGCTCTATGCAGAGAAACCTCCTAGAGCACAAATTATTAAAATGGTGTGTATTAAGGAACTCTTGAAATGATCTGGAGGGTATTAAAGGGTAACACCTCGTCACCAAACATCTCTCGTTTGACAAGTACTAAGCACAGTAGGCTCAAACCACTCGAGGTGTTACAAATATTGTGGTCCTTACTACCATCGAGAAGAGTGGATTAAAATTCCAGCCTTGAACGGTGTTGACAAATATTCTATTATTCTAATGTCCCTTCAAAAATGTCGTACTTAGTCAAAGCATGCTGAATTAGCAAATGCCATCCCATTTTAACGATACTTACCTTTCAAGGTTAAGGTTCAGCAGTAAAAATTCCAGCCTTTCCATTTCAGCAGCAATATCATCTTTAGAATCCTGGTAATAATTTTTCTCCTAGTAACAAATGATACATACAATGAGCCAAAGAGTTGGTGTGTGCCTAGGTAACTGTTTTCGTGGCAACTTATTCAACTAACCAAGCCACTTACTACTCTCGAGTCTGGAACCATAGGGGCGATGGAGTAACGTGGTTGGGTGGGAAAATTCCTGATGAAAACAATACGGGTGGTTGGAATAGATAGGGTGCGTGGACTTTTTCTCAAATGAAATAAACGCATTGGATGAAATTTTTACCTCAACCTTTTTACAACTTGTCGTGCTTCGTCTGTTTCAGATTTCACAGCTCTCGTGAGGGTCTTTAGCAGTGACTGGCAATTGGGGGTGAGAAGGTGCGGTTAGCTAACTAACTAATTAACTAACTAACTAACTAACTAATTAACTGCTTCACTCACAAAGTAACTCACTAATTAAGTAAGTAAGTAACTAACTAATTAACTGGTTCACTCACTAAGTAACTCACTAACTCATTAACTAACTAATTAATTAAATAACCAGCTAACTCACTAAGTAACTCACTAATTAAGTAAGTAAGTAAGTAATTAAGTAAGTAAGTAATTAAGTAAGTAACTAACTAACTAACTAATTAACTAATTATCTAACTAACTAACTAAACACAACGAGATGACTGACTAACTTACCATTCAATAATGCATCTAACTAACTTCGTTTTAAGGATGTGATACCTGTAACATGCTAATTGTTTTAGGTATTTCAACATATATGCCTTACTCCACAGGCAGTAAATGCAGCCATGACAGTTTTTTGATATGCGTACAGACTACACCTAACACCTGAGAGACGCGGCAGCTGATGGATTGATGCCTCTTTCAATAGTAACAAGGAAAACAAAGTTTGTAAACCTCAATTTGAAGACGTACTGGTGGAGAATATGATGCTCTGCGGGGCAATTACAGCGTCACGAAAGGGGGTCGGGGAGCAGCGATTCGCTGCATTTGATGATACAAAGAAATACTAGAACTGGGAGAAGAGGCAATTTCTCCGTAAAGGCAGATAGTTATTTAGTAGGGGTTGAATCAGATAGTGGATTTTCAACTCAAACTGTTCATGTCGCAAAGAAATCAAGAAAAGGTATGTTCTGTTGACACAGCCTTTTTTTTTATTTGAGGTTGAGGCAGGTTACGATGTGTACCAGTGGAATATTGGGAGTGAATGAGGCAACTAGAGAAATTATCCTATATATTTTATTATAATTAGGATTCACTGTAGCTTAGTTGGTAGAGCATACTTGGGTATAGTTTTCATGTTCGAATCGTAGTGACGTATTTCTAATTTCTGCTATATTTTCTTTGAAGTGTATCTGCAATGTCAAATAGTGTGGCCTCTCTTAAGCAACAGCACTAGCTATTTTTTACGTAAATCAACGCTGTAGAATTGCCGCAGTAGGCATTTTTTAGATCGATACTGATAGTGGTTTCTCTTTAGCGTCTATGGATGCTTGTATATGGACGATTGGAATTAGTATTTGGTTATTATTGTAAGATAAATGCCTTTTCTATAGAAATGGCGAGGTCCTGTTTAGTAAGGGCCTGTTCGATTTTTTCAGTAAAATTATTTATTAAAAAGTACATTGTCAGTTTCATTTTTACAAAGAATATAATTGTTCCGAAGCAAAATTTTGCATTTTTAGGGTATAATTTTCGATTTCTTCGAGCATAAATGCAATGCACTTTATAGGTATGATAAAGTAAGTGTTTGTGTGTCAGTTCTCTGAATCGACGTAAAATCAGTTAACGTCTTGGTGAAGTAATAAGCTGAGTTAAAAATCGGTTACCCTACCGCTGGTGGAAATTTGAATTCACTGCCTTCTTGAAACTGTTGGTGTCCAAAATATGCCTACATGCATGAATATAATCTAAGCGGAAGTATTTGTATGTTAACAAGGTTTTTTCCTGTATCAAGCAATTTCTATAGTTTCGTAAAGCTTTTAAACGTGCACACAATGTAGGTGTAGCAGTTACTCTTACCCTTTTTTATGTGCTGGTACCCCTTGAGATTTATAATTTTTTACTGTAAAATGACTTACGGCAGTAAATGCTATTAAGTACAGCGTCATGAATATAATAGCATAATGCGTAAAATAAATACAAGTATACTAAATATAAAAATAGTCGTTCAGCTAAAAGTATACACACAGTACACAGACATGAGACATACACCTTTTTTTAAAAATACGAAACCCGTCTATAAGAAACCTTAGGCTCAGAGTTGGGAAAATGTAAGAAACGTAGGTAGGCTGAACTAATCCAAAAGTTAAGAAACAGTCGTGAAAAGTATGGGTGGAATAATAATTTCCTGCTACAGTCCATATATATCTATTACCTTTAATATTTATAATTAAATCCTAAAATAAGCAGTATAAAACACGTGTAGATGACTAAATCTTTGACGGAGGCAGTACCATATTGAAAGATCTATTTTTGGACACACTAGATATACCTTTGCACTTGATCGTCGTACCACATGTTACTTATTATCAGTTAAAATGGCATTTTGAGAGTGCATAAAACAGTCTTACATGATTTTTAAGGTAGTACTTCATAAGAAACTTTGAAACTGAAACTCGATAAATTAAGAAACAGTTGAAGCTGAAATTGGAAATTTCTTAAAGAAACTCAAGCCGTTGGTTAGGCTTATTACAAAAAAACGTGTAGGCCCAGAGATTCCTATGATTGTGCCTGACATAAACATTAGCAAAATGTGATAAAGGAACTTTCCATAATCATATCCTCAATACAATGAGAAATTCTGAAACAGGAAGTGAATTAGATAGCCTGAAGTTGTTACAGTTACACAATACCCCAAAGTGTTATCCGAACAATTTGAGGCCTTTTTCAAGTCGCGGAGCAATTCGTTACTAAAATGGTCAGACGTGCTTTGGATACGATTAATACCGTGTAACTGAGGCTAAAACATTGCTAGTGGCTACACATTTATTACGTAAATCCAGTTTCATCAAGGGTTTAAAAATTTCCTTACAAAGAAATTTGGTTAGGATGAAATCTCTCACCTTGTTCATCACTTAGATTATCTTGAAATTGTTCAAGGTGACTAAACAGGAAATGTATGTCGCAAAATAAACCGACGTATATCTATAACATTATCTGTTACACGATTCTTGACCAGCTTCTCCCGTAGAACGCCGAACTACTTAGGGAAGTAAATAACTTTTTATGCACTGCCATAGTAACGATGTCGATATCAGCTACAACACGCTAAGTCAGTATTGAAATTGAATCGATATCTGGGGATATGTAGCACCTTTGAGTAAAAGTAGGGGGTAAACAGGGGCCGATGGACGACATGGAAGAAATCAAGTAGGGGAACATGGCACACACATACGATATATTTCAAATTTACCGAAACAAATCGATTATATACACATTTGTCTATATTTTAATTGAAGTAAAGCATTGAGCTGGCGATAGGAAAGGTCATGTAAAGGGGCATTATGGTAAGTTCGATGATACACAAAACGTCACTTATGCGTCAAAATAAGGCACGCATTTTTTAAATAGTACACTCAGCAAAAGGCAACACTCAACTTGATATCCTCTTATATAACGTTAATAGAGTAGCTTCCGTCATTAAATGACCAGGTGCATACAAAGTTAACGTGGCTATTGTTGTACTCTAATGTTGTAATGTTAAGTAAAGTCGCAGTAATCAAATAGCAAACAAGCAAAAAGCACGCACAGTATTCATGATCTCCTCGTTCAATCTCTCCCCTTTCAACAACATACGACATACGAGTTCATCAGTTAATATCACAATGACCGCTGACCAATACGACAACCGCTGGTCACACAATAGGGATACAACAGCTATACCAGGAGAGGGCATCTTGAGTACTGAGAATGCATATAAAAGTGTTGGCAACCATGACTCCTCCAACACCATCAAGGGAGCTGACGGAAATCATGTGATTAGTAATCGCAACTTTAACCTCGTTTTCATGTAACATGCCCGCCTTTACCTCGTTTTCGTATGTAATCCCTTCCTATACGTCATGATGTCTATATACAGTTCTCTTGCTATGAAAATAGATTAGATTACTATTAGCTACTCTGAAACCAGCGACTTATCTCGACTTATTCAATTATCTGAATTCCAACAGGAGCTACCAATGAGCTAAGGCCGATTAGAGCCATACTCCGAAATGATACCTTGCACTTTGTTTACACCCCCAACCCCCAATCCCCTACAATTTTGGCCCCAAATCTTTCACTTACCAGGAAATTTAAAGCACCTAGTAACCCTTATTTCGCCGTGACGTTTATAACATCTGGAAAGCAAGATTCTCAATTATAATATCTTGGATCTAGGCCAGCCCCTCTCCCCCGAATTGGCACGGCTTCGCAAGAGCAGCTACCTGAAAACAAATGTAGACAAAAGGGAGATCAGTGATACAGAGGGGATCCCTTCCATCGTCACCTTTGGTAAACACAATACAATAAAATAATGTATGAAGGTGTTGAATTTGTAAGCAAACTGTTTCTTGAGCATGAAAGAAGCCTAGTTTCTTTCTTTTCTTACAAAAGGTTTCACCTTTAGAGAAATCTTGTTTGCCCATGAGGGAGCAACTCACTTTTTCAACTATAGATTTCAACAAAGACTATACATAGACAACCATAATTGCTCATTTTTGGACATCCAGTTTTCTGCTGCGTATCCTCAGAGTGAGATGGGGCCCTTGGACGCCCAAGTTACCCTTCATTTATAAGTTAGTCTGTTTGGTGGTTTTTCTGTTTATTTTGGGTAGTTTCAATGTGGGGCCCACTGATCATCAGAGTTCCTTGATTGCGAAACTGCCGTGCTACACACTATAACTCTACCAAGCATCTCATTTGAGACAGCCTTCATTAAAAGTCTCGAGATATGAGCGTACGATCTTGGATACGGTGTAGTAAACCAATGGTCAGAAAGCATTGAATAAAATCTCAACATGCCACAATATTGTAAGGCGAAATACCTCAACCCATTACTAAAAAATAAGTTAAAAAACACCACTCACAATTATGTTTGGGAGCTAATGTGGCGACCACAGAAATAGTGTATCTGTACAGCTTAGTTGGTAGTGCATACTCTACGAATGCGGGGGTCACTGATTCGAATTCCGGTGATGCCATATTTTGTGTTTTTGTCACGCTACAAATGCTTGGGTCACGGACTGAAGTGCCGGTGGTAACATATTTTTTTCCCTCTCTAAAGTGTCCTTCCAGAATTAATATTTCAAATCAACTCCTCTCGATTCTACTTTGTAACTTTGAGTGGTTTTGGCCTGATTGGGTGTCCATATGACAGGCTCTCTCTGTGAATTGAAGTGACGCAGAGAAGTTGGTTTCGAGATGCGTTGAGCTTTATGTCAATGCCCAGCGATGAATGATTGGTAACTGATATGGCGAGCACAGAATAGAGTATGTCAACATCAGGATTCACGTAGCCCAGTCGATAAAGCACGCGCTACGAGTGCATGGGTCAGGGGTTCGAGACCCAATGTTTAGATATTTTCTTTCAAAATGGATATTTGAAATCCTCTCATCTCTATAATGCTGTGCAAGAGACATATTTGTAATTATTAAATCGTATTAATGGTTTGCGTTATATTTTGTGATTAAAATTATATCTACAAAAAAACTATAAAAGAGAAAGATCCCATGCATATTTTCCAGCTAGAGGAACCTTAAACGTTTTTCTAGGCCCAACTCGAATTTTAAGAACCGAAGAATTCTTGGTATCATAACCCTAAACTCTGAGAGATTTGTTATTGTATGTTGCTAGTATACACGATTAATTAGCAGTCTCTCAATCAACACCCCTGATGAGCAGTGGGCCCGACATTAAAACTACGCTAAATAAACAGAAAAAACACCAAACAGGCTAACTAATAGATAAAGGGCAGCTGGAGCGTCCAAGGGCGCCTCTCAATTTGCGCTACCGGGCAGAGAAGCAAGCCATGATGCAGGCTCAGCCCAGTAGGACTTCCTCTTGTGGATTATGGAAATCTGTCATCAATGAGAACTTATACTATATCTATTCCTTGCCAACAGGCCGAGAAGCGAGTTGTTAATCAGCAGTCTCTCAATCAAAGTTGTTAATTAGCTCGTCCTCCTTCAAATTAAATATCGCGCATGCGTACTACTTGCTCCTGCTTACTCATACGACTATCAAAATCTTTACTTCATAGTCCGCTTTCCGGTTTAAAAAAGTTTCTACTTTATTAACTTTCTGTTCTAATCCAACACGTCTGTTTGTGCGGATAATGCCTCATAAATTATTTATTGTAGTGAATTTTGTATATATAGTTAATTTTATATATCTGTGTTCTCTTATTTGGATGTCCACTTAATGAGTACAGTAAGTACATGAATGTACAAACCTGATATTTTCGGGCATATGTTTCATTTTATAATTTTGGACGGAATGTGGGTATTTTCGGCCGAAAATTGAAAACACTTGGGACATCGAAAAGATCGCGCACCAGATTTGTCGGATACTAAATATTTGTTCATTTGAATCTCTGCGTTTTGAACCGAGATGTTAACTCGACATGGTAAGGTAAGTAAGGAATTATTGTTACGAGCAATCGTTCGAATTTGAAAATGCACAATTTTTTCTTGAGCTAAATTTTACAATACTCCAGCCGCTTTTCCCCGCAATCACCCGTAGTGAGTTTGATTTTGCTACCCCAATCATTCATGTGGCATTTCAGACTTCTCTTAAAACATCATGTTATGTGTTTCTTTCCCGTTTTTCCTTCACAATACTTGTTATCATGCCTTGCGTTTTGAGACACTAGTTTCTTACCCAAGTTTGAAAAAATACCAGAGAAAGATTTTGCCATTGGGATTCGAACGCAGGTCCTACTTTTTGGTGCCATGTCAGTCGACCACCTGAGCTATGCTGAGCCCCGATGATAACATGCTCTGTTTTCAATAGTCGTTGCATTGGCTTCTTGCCCTCCATCAATGGAGATTGGAATCCAGGTTTACGCCAATATTTAAAACCGCCTGTGCACTATTGGATATGGCTAGTATACGTCAGTGACTGGGCAACTAGGTAAGTGAGTAGGCGAGACAGTGAGCCCATAAATATCTGAGTGTACAAGTGAGTTAGTAGCAATCCCTGATGAGGTGGAAATTTGTCAAATAGATTTCAAATATATATATCTATTATCCCAATAAGTTACCTGGTGAAAGTCATTTACAAAGAATGAATTCATTCCTTCTGACCTTAAGAATGAATTAGGAAACAACTTTGTCCAAGTATCATCTCCATAAAATAGAATATTCTTGTTCGCATCTTTGAGCTGTTTGACCATGTTATCTTCCTTTAGCTCTGATGATGCAAAATTCATTATGACATCAACAAATCCAGGTACTTTTCCAGTGACCAAGGCCTGTTAATGCAAGAGAATCTTAGAGGAATCAGTTACGTTAATCTGAGGAAACATGAGTTTTTTAACATATATAAAAGTTATATATGCAATCTTTACAACCAAACATTATCAATAAACATTATAATGGGTTTTGCAGCAGAGGAATTTTAGGTTTGAAGTAGCACAGCCTAAAGTCAGCATTAATATACACTGTTCAACCCATGCTAGCATCATCGTCATGCTGCTTAATGTCCATCTTTCCTCTTTACAGGGGGTTGGACTGCTTTATGGTCAACCATATCCTTCTTTGCCACTCATCCCTGTAGCTTTCCACAGTGAAGTCACAGACGAGAAGGTCTTTGTCACAGTCTCATTCTAGGTTTTCCTTTGTCTTCCTCTGCCAGATCTGCCTGCTACCTCCACTGTCTGACACCACTTAATCCATGTCTCACGTCTATGGATGTGTCCGAACCAACTGAGGCAGTTAACTAATAGCACTGCATCAAGTTGTCACATTTTCCGGCGTAAATGGAGAGACTTTTAATCCACCTCATCTTGGGGCTTTATCCCACAGATCCACCTCCACAATGCATGGCCATTGCATAGCAAGCACTTGTGTTCCTCCTTCCTCACTGCCCAGCATTCACTTGCATACGTGCGTACACTTCTCATGCATGAGGCAAAGACCTTGCCCTTGGTGTACAGGGTGAGGGATCTGCTGTTGAGGAGTGGGAGTAGTTCCCTGAACTTGCCCCAGGCTGACCTGCATCTGGTTGTGACTCTTGCAATGCATCCCCCTCCAGCACATGCCGTGTCTCCCAGGTAGCAAAAACTATCTATAGTCTCCAACTGCTGATCTTCGATAAGCATATGGTCTTGGGGACATCTGTCTATAGGTCTTACAAACCCTAGGCACTGGTTGCATCTGAACTGTGGATCCTCTTTCAGTCGTCCATGAATTCCACTGCATGCCTTGGAAAATCCAGTGAGTGCAGCCTGAGCAGAAGATAGAGTTCTCGCCAATACCTTTGCAACATAGTCTTTCAGGATGTCCAGGCCTTTTCTACTACAAATGATCTTGGTATTTTTCATATTTACACTCAGACCTTTCTCCTCCATGAAGATTGAATATTTTTTCCCACAACCTGGCACGAAGCCACATAGCTCTTTGTAGCTCTTTCCAAAATAAAAGTTTCTAAAAAGTGTGTAATATTTACCGGCAGTGACTATACTCAATTTGACTACTGTGGCAGCCAGAGTGGTATGTGACCAGATGCTCCTCTGGTTTTATGAAGAAGGAGTTGCCAATAACAAGGTTGTGGGAAGTTGCGAACTCCAGGATCCTCCCCCCCCCTCCTCATTACGTTCACCACAGCCATAGCCTCCATAACCACCAGGGTCCTTTCCAATGTGTCCATTTAGGTCCCCGCTGTCTATAAGGGTCTCCTGGGGGGGGCATCTCCACTACCGTGCTGAGCAGGCTGTCGTAGAACTTGTCCTTGGTGACTTTATCCAATCTGACCTGTGGTGCATAGACAGACAGGACTATGAAAAATTGTCTTGTCTACACAGAGCTTCAGGACGAGGAGTCTGTCTGACACCCTGGTGATGCCAGAAACCTTCTCAACCCATCTCTCAGCAAGCAGAATCCCAACTCCACCAGTACCTTGCAGGGTTCCCATCCAAAACTAAACTGCTATGTTTACCCAGTGTTGACATATCGAAGAAAGGCCTGGTCAATAACAACTGACTCGAGGAAACGTCTGGAGAGCTGTGAAATGTGATTTTTAGGGAAAATACAAAGAATATTGCGGACTGAAAGCCGGAGCAACATAGAGGTGTTTAGAAAAGCTGATATGCAAGGAAAACTGGTATGCGACACGAGAACTCGGCAACTATGTTTTTTGGGGAATGTGACGAGGGAAAAGGGGATAGAAAGCCTATCACTGACAGGCCAGATGAAGGGGAAGAGACTTAAAGGAAAACGAAGAAAGAGATGTATGATTAGTGCGAGGACCTGGCTAGAAGAGCAAGGAAATGCAGAAAAAGAAGCTGTGTTGCCAAAGTAACCAGATACGGCAGTTAGAGAAGAAGAGGAAGTCACTCTTGACAACACAACAAGAATATCAACAATTATACATATCATACACATTTTCCCAGTCATTGGACGTCCAGCTCTAGAGGCAACCAGAACAAACAAATACATTTGGCGCGGTGCCTCTTATCAGATGAATCAGGCGAACAGCACTGATGTCCTCCATATACATGGCAAAGTAGCAACGCCATCAGAATATGGCATTCTAACGTTGGAAGAAGTATCTCTCAAACGAAGAATAACGATCCATGTTCTAATTTTTTCCGATTTACAAAGAGTGATCTATCATTTTTTAAAAAAACTCTTAATTGCATTTGTCACAGATTCACATAATTTTTAATATATATCCTATTAGTATAAAGTATAGAATGTCCCGGTGCACAGAGTTAAATTCCTTGCTTTATTGAACCAGTTATCCAAGGTTTTACGCTCATTTTTGAAATTGAAAGTAATGTTTCGAAGTATAAAAAGGGACAAGTCATATTCACTTAAAACACACGTACTGTTGTGTTGCACCAATCAGTAGAAGAACATTAGTAAAAAAAGCAACAAAATAAACCTGTATGCTAATGAGGGACAATATCCTGGCAAGTGTCAAAGAACTGAGAATAAGCTTTGATAGATTGAGAGAGCTAGAGAAGGTGTGCAGAATCAAAGAGAGTGTAAGCTCGTACACTGTGAAATGACGTGAAGTGTCTCAGATTGGCAACAAAGCTATATCGAGGAAAACTATTCCGTAAATGCATAGCTGGTAATAATTATTTAACGAGAATGTGTAATGTCGTGGCAATGAGTAAGAACTATCACAGATTCTGAAAGTAAGATAAATTGAGGCAAAAGGGATGGCCATTATGCTGTGAGTATTTGATCAAGGTCATCTAGCAGGTTCTGAAGCTGAGTCTTTGATACAGATGCATTTGCGATTGTCTCGTATAATTGACAACTTAAAATAACAATGCAAATTACAATGGTTAATTTTTGGATTGGTATATTTCTAAGGAGATCGCCAAAAAGGCCAAGAGTAAGGAGTCACTTTAAAGGAAGGCATTGACACTGACTTTAACTGAAATGAAATACCTACCTAGAAGAAAATTATTATTAAAAACGTTGACCAAGTAATTGGGCTTATAACTTTCTAACGTTGTGTTTCCTGCTCTATTCTTGTAAAAGGCCCAATAAAACAACACATTTTGGACAAACCAAAAGTAGCATGTCAACTCTCGTTTTGTAGAAGCAATCAGCTACGTCCTTCGGAAGGCCTTCCCTACAGTTTTGTCAATGTATACATTTACAAAATTTTATAGTTATGGTTCACAGTGGTAATAGCAAGAATAGCATTTAATGCAATTAAGCCATATGTGAAAATGTAGACCTCTGTAAAACTGTCGAAAGCACTTGACACTGACCTAATCAACTTTCTTTCTTTAATTAATCGAAGGATAATCAATGAAATGCATGCAAGCAATAAATTTCTGTTCTGTTAATGTACACTTTTCAAAGAAACCCAATTATATTCTTCTCTTCCATACCATCCACTGCGGCTGTTCTATCTTACTCGTAAGCATACAATTGTGATATCAAAGATGAAGGTTAAACAGCTCTAAGGTTTGGATGGTTACTCCCAAGTAATAGTATCAGTAACAATAATAACACTAGTTTATACGGCACATATACATTATATCATTAAAGTTTTAAACTACATTACACCAGAAAAAAAGAGTGTAATGGCTGTGACAAAAATAATGCAGGAACAAGTTGGAATAAGATTGTCTATTCTAGGCTGCTTGAAAAGATTGATGATTAACTGAGATCTGAACGTATTTGCACCACGACTACAGTAGTGGATAGAAAGATTAGGAATCTTTGAGTGAAGTTAGAATCAGAGAGTGAAAATGCATCAGAACAGTTGCATCGGAACAGACACTTTCCCTGCTGTAATTTCTTTGCTCCTGTCCCTTTTCTAGGGATATTATGGTGCTCTGGAATGTAGCTCTCCTAAACGACTATTTTGAAAATGATCTGAGGGGTGCTGCTGGGGAGCATTTTTTCAACCTATTCTGACCTCGGCTGTAGACTAAGGGCAGTTCACTCCATAATACAGTATATCCTCGATTATCAGGTCCTCGATTATTTGGTCTTGCCCAAAATAGCCGGTATCGCTTTTTATTTTCAGTCTGACAATGAGAGAATTAAATTACTCATCTCATCAGCCCCTCCTTTTATATTTAGTGTGTGGATGTGGGCTGTACTAACTGCTGGTCCAATTTAAATTTGTGCTGGCCACATGACAGGAGGCCGATTTATGCCCCATTAATAATATTAAATGAAGGAAAACCTTAATACTTCTTTTCACATGAAATTTTGTAAATATATAGGACATATCTATTATGCAGCGATTTTCGATTATCCGGCCCCATTTTCAACTCTTCCGGTTCAACTTGACCGGATAATCGAGGAAGTACTGTATAGGAAGGATCTATGACCATAGGTTTGAGATGAAATTTATAACTACTCTTGTGTGCCTAATAGACAGGGGAGTGGGAATAAACAGGGTGTGGGAAAATTCCAAAACCCTAATAAACGGGGGGTTGGAATAGACGGGGGGTGGAAAATAACCACAACGAAGTCAAGAAGCAATGTTCAGAATCAACTGCTACTCCCTAAACTTAAGGTAATACAACACAAACAATAGTCAGTTATTCGAAGTCATGGCAGTCTCCTACATGGCTTCCAAGATTGAAAAAATGTTCTCCTCATCCTCTTGCTCAATGACAGTATTATTGCTAACATGTGTAATGTGCGTCTTTACACTTCTTCGAGCCTCGTAAAAGGCCACCGTCATCTTTTAATGTGTGGTTTTCATATTTTGATGAAAACAATTTCTCCTTGCAAGCCAAAGTACCTCTTCAAAAATTGTCATGGGTGGGAGATTATTAGCGCGGGGGGACGTCTATTAGGCACCCAAGAGTACAACGATAAAGAACCCTAAGCCTTTGTTTTGAAGGCATCACCCACAATAATAATAAGGGGCAATAGCTCTCAAGTTAAAGATTGAAATCATATTTAGGACCATCCTCGTGAGTTCTTAAGATCCAAGAGACATCTCTTGCCGTCGGGTGCGTTTCCTCAGTTGACCCTCTTTCAAGCTAAAATGCCATGGGTTTTTTTAGCCTTGGTACTTTCTAGGATGAATTTGTGTCTTTTACGTAAAGTTGGAATGTGTTCTATTTTGTCACGTGATATAGAACCACTTGTAAGTCAGGGCCTAAGTACTAAAAAAACATTTTTAATGTCGAGGGTTTAAAAACTCGCTCGTTGTTCAAAATACCATTTAAATCAGTAGTGGAGCCTGCTTTGAAAAAGTTTTGTTGTGTTATCTTTTAGAAAGGAGGGAGGCAACTTTTATTGTTTCATCGTAATTTCATTGATGCATTGACGTTGCTAATATAAAAGAAAAGTGATTACTACGAATGAATGAAGTACCGGAGTTGAAAAGGCTTGAGAATATTTAGAAAGACAGAACAGCAATCAGGCACGCAGCCAGGGGCGGGCACGGGGGGCTGTGCCCGCCCAATAGGTAAAACTTGCCCACGTTTGCCCCCCCCCCCCCGAAAAATCCTTACAGGGATTTAAAAGATGGGTAACCGTACTGACAAGTCTGTTTTAGTAAATAACCTCAGCCCTTATTTAACAATCAAAATATAAAGCATTGATGTCACAATATACGATGTAGTAAAAAAAGGAAACCAATATATTACCTTATAATTACCTTATAAAACACACTAATTGTTTTGAAAGATTACTTTATCCTGTTCTAACCAATGGAAAGTAAACTTATCCCTGGAGGGCTTCTCGTAAGAATCTAAGCGTGCCTGATGGAATGAAGCTAGAATGTGACTTATAGTTTTTTTATCTTAGTCTTACTTTTTATGAATTTAAAGTTTGTCCGACAACTATGGGCACCACACAATCAATTTTGTTTATGAAGTTGATAAATGTAATACTATCATCATAAATGCGAGAACAGTAGCTCGCATCCTAAAAATTTAATATTAATGCTTAAGGCTTGCTTTATACAATAATCGCTTCTGATGTTATTTATAAATAGTTCCAATGAGTTAATTACGTTTAAGTATTATTTGAGATTTTTTTTTGACATTATAGATTTGTAGTGATATGATGGTACATGGATGCAATGACGTAAAAGAGACAACAAAATACTTGGACAATCTTTCCGTAGTAATCCCTATTTCTCATTATTTTGAGGCAATTTGACTGTTTTGATCTGAATTTCAAAGACTGGTCCATGCCAAATGCAACAAAGTTGGAATTGCAGAGTTTTTACAGCAATTGAAGGAGATGATGAGGTTACTTTTAAATCCACTTTAGATGCAATAAACAAGCTCCACGTACCCAAACATGCGGTATGGCTTCTCATCGCTTGAAAGACAGTGTAGCAATATCCGCAGTCTTTCGATTCTACGGAAACGGACACCTTTAGACAAAAGGATAGGTGCTCAAAAGGCTAGATATTTCCGTGGCAGAGCTAAAGATGCGATTCGTTGCGAGGCTACTTAGCAAACATATTTTGGAGATCGAGAGCAATAATATTCCACTATTTAACCTTATACAGTTTGATCATACAATCATTCGAAGCCATCACAAAGTGCATGTTTGGTGGCTGTGATGGAAATTTTTAATTAAATTGGCAGCTCGTGTTCATATATTCAGATGTGTTTCCCATCATCATTTATTAAAAATGAAAGTGGAAGTTTGAGCTCTCATTCTCCGCCCTATCTAGCTCATTAGATTCTTTTAGGATGGTAATGACATACCAACCAAAAGCGAACCTGTTTCTTTTTGAATGTGAGAACGAATACACTTAAACCATGGCTATGGGCAAGGTTTTACGGGAATATGCCCAGAAAAGCCATTTTTTCCAGCTTTTGCTGAAATAAGTACTTGTACTCGGTTGTAACTTTGGTAAAAAAATATCTGTCGTCTTTCGAGACCAAAATTCATATAACCTACATACTGTAGCTAACTCGAGAAGGAAAACACATATATTTTTTAAAATACATTCTAATTAGAATTTCTAAAAATTCTTAAAATATGTACAAAAATGCAGACCCAAACAACTACAAAATTGTAACTTTATCTGAATCCTATATATCTGAAACTATGGATACAAAATTGATAAGGAAACGTTTGAGAATAACAATGGTTACAAATACGTAGTGTACATGGTTTTTGGTTTGTTAACTAACCAATTCTGGATTCATAAGAGTAAAATTAAACAAAGTTAACCACCTCTTCAATATCTTTGCGCTCAGAAATAATAAACAAAAGCGAAAAAATTACACGCACAACCTCAAATAGGGTCTGCTTATAAATATGTTGATTGGTAAGTAACTTTGTACCGATGTCCCCCCGTAGTGTGAGCACTTTCTCCCCAAACTTAATGTTTTACATCCTGCTCTAAGGTTAACGTTCTTTCCCTCCAAAGTGTGGCTAAAAAGATGTACTACCTGTCCCACATACAGGTTTATATGTTATTATTTCACATGTTGCTTTGCATGCAATCTTCCAGGTCGCATGTTGCAGAAATTTCAGGGCAGTCTCGTATAACAGTAGAACATTTTACCAAATTGTGTAAATAAAACCGAGTAGTGGTCTTTGCTGTCTTGCTTCCATATTAATACTTCTGCCTAAGGTATCTTGCGGCGTTCACTAATGTAAGCAACGGGAGAAAGGCAGCGCTCTCCCAAATTCGATTTTTCTTCGCTTTGCCAATATTGATCTCCAAAAATTGCTTGCCAATTCCTCCACACCTTTGATAACTTTCTTGTTTGTTATTAGCTTTTCTCTGCTAAATTCAAATCGATCAATCGCTGGTTCAAGTCTCCTCGAAGCTCTAGTTGTATTTCGTTTTTAATTTGCTAAGTCTCCAATAGTATTGCCTCGCAGGTTCAAGTCTCCTCGAAGCTCTAGTTGTATTTCGTTTTTAATTTGCTAAGTCTCCAATAGTTTGGCCTCGCAGGTTCAAGTCTCCTCGAAGCTCTAGTTGTTTTTCTTTTTTCATTTGGTAAGTCTCTAATAGTATTGCTTTGTAGGTTCAACTCTCCCCGAAGGTGTAGTTTTTTTCGTTTTTCATTTGCTAAGTCCCTAATAGTATTGCCTCGCAGGCTTCAAGTCTCCTTGAAGCTCTAGTTGTTTTCGTTTTTCGTTTGCTAAGTCTCTAATAGTATTGCCTTGCTGGTTCAAGTCTCCTCGAAGCTCTAGTTATTTTTCGTTTTCCATTTGCTAAGTCTCTAATAGTATTGCCTTGCTGGTTCAAGTCTCCTCGAAGCTCTAGTTGTTTTTCGTTTTTCATTTGCTAAGTCCCTAATAGTATTGCCTCGCAGGTTTCAAGTCTCCTTGAAGCTCTAGTTGTTTTCGTTTTTCATTTACTAAGTCTCCTTGAAGCTCTAGTTGTTTTCGTTTTTCATTTGCTAAGTCTCTAATAGTATTGCCTTGCTGGTTCAAGTCTCCTCGAAGCTCTAGTTATTTTTCGTTTTTCATTTGCTAAGTCTCTAATAGTATTCTTCATTTATACTTCTTTAAATCTTAACTCTAAAAATCTTTTAAAAAAATAATTAATAAATTAAAAGTTTAAAATTGTCTTTACTTTATTGTTATTTTCTGTCATCTGAGTTTTATTTCGTCCCATCATTGGCTGTTTACTTTAGTCTGTCATGAATTATTTTCCTCCTACTGACATGGTTCTTTTCTTTCTCCTTCCATCATTGATCATTGTTTCGTTCTTTCCAGAATTTCTTTCCATTCTTCTTCCATCATCGACCATTGTTACGTTTTCACCAGCATTTCTTCCTTTCATTTCTCCTTCCATCATTGATAATTCATTCGTCTTCATTGTCTGCAGCGTATCTTACGATTGGCTTCTTGTATTCTGAAAGGGAAAGAGAGAAAGGATAGAGGCGGGATTGAACACACATCAACAAACTTACCAATCATTGTGAACCAGCTGCTGTTCCACTACACCAGCCGAACCGATGCCGACCACCCCAAAATTTTAAGACGTCTATCTCAAAAAGTGGATTCTATTCCACTGCGCATGCGCCACATTTTATAGAGTACATACAGAATATGTAGGCGCAGGGGCACGCACACGTGTGCACATGTGCAGGCACACGTGTGCGCATGTGCACGCGCGCTTATATATATATGTATAAGTATATAATATATATAAGTATAAGTATAGATAGGAAGAATGAATATATATAAGGGTGTAGGGGGTGCGAAGCACCCCCTTCACCCTATTCTAGTAAGCAAAGGGTTTAAGGGTGCAAAGTACCCCCTACCCCTATTATATAAAAGAAGAATATAAGAATATAGGGTATAGGGGGTGCGAAGCACCCCCTACACCCTATTATAGTAAATAAAGGGGGAGGGGGTGCTTCGCACCCCATACCCCTATTTAATGAATGAAGGGAAAGGAAAGGGGTTGCTACGCACCCCTAAGATCCTAATATAGCCCTACCCACTATTTACTGAATATGCTGGAACCCCTACCATACCCCCAAGTTTCTGAAACGCGCGGTAGGCGCGAGGTATAATCTATTACAGATGTTATATAGGGTGTATACCAGGGAGGGGTGGATCCTAGGGGGTGGGGAGAGGTAGATCCTAGACTGTAGAATCCTCTAGAAGTTTCTATCCTCTATAATGTTAACGGATCATTGAACACAAGTTGGTTTATTTGTGAGTTCAGCATCTAGCAAGCCAATCATTGCAGTAGAAATTGTACCTTCACATGGGATGTTAGACATTTAATAATTGCTTCATATTAATTCTATGACAACCTGTCTATACACAGCTCTTTTCAAAATCATTTTTGTCCATTTAGTCCTTGCCACTCTTCTTTTACTTTCATTTTGTTTCATTGAAATAGGGGAAAGAAGGATTACTACTCTGCTCATATTGAATAGCACAAGTGAAATGGTCTAATATTGTCAATAATATTGAATCATCTCTGTAGGATGCAAAATTTCATCAACAAAAGCCTAACAATATAATAGAGCATTTGTGGGCTGCTGTAAAAGTACTAGGCAGTGGCAGGAATGGCAAAACCACACACTACAGTCTAAGAAGGCACCTCTTGTAGTAAATTTCTGCTTAATATTTAGCCCCTTTTCTATATTAACAACATTGGCTATGTTTCATATGATGAAATGACTGGTTGAGTTTTCTCCTCCACATGTCCTGCACCATCTTGCCAACAATGGTCTTTCCCCTAACATATACGAAATATTACAAAATCTCCTTCCAAACTTTCAACATGGCTTTATGGAAATGTCCTTAAGAGCAAATGTCTAGAAGCCAAGATTATGTGGACCAATGAACTTCAATTTTAAGTTGATGACAACACTATCCCATGCCATGACAATAACAAGTTGCAGAAATTGGAAAACAGTTTGGTAGCTCATCTTCAATCATCCCCCACAATGCACTAGCGATGTTTTGCGAATTACCAAGCAAAACTCCTGAAACCAGTGTACCAAGGGAAGCATACTGTTGGCTCAAGAGAATGAGGACAGCTGATCAGCAGGTGTAAAGTAGTTTTCAATTCATATAAACACATGTTGAACAAGATATATATTCTAATAGTACAGAACAAATAATGGAATAAGTAACTTACCATGCTTTAATCAGAAACAAAAACTGTATTATTGACATATTTCTCAAGATACCAAATGATGCAAATAATCCAAGCACATAGAGGAATTTTCCTACTATCAGTATAAACATATACAGGCGAATCCTAAAACAGCCCAAAAGAGAAAAAATATGATTGTGATCAACACTCAAAGAAAAAATTATTGATGCCAACTATAATAGTTTGCAATACTTGAATCCCCAGAAATGTGAAACAGGTGTAGAGCTGCTCCACAAATTCATGGGATAGGGATTATTCAAATATACAAAAAGTCAGTATGGAGTTTTCCTTCTATCTAGGTATTATTGTATTATTTATGTTGTTTTGCCATTACTTAGCACAACTGCATAAGTATTAATCACATGCAGTATATAAATCATAATTTTTTTAGAGTGTGATCAGTTTACATGTTCTCACCCGACAACAAATGAACAAGTGCCAGCCGAAAGAGATAAACAGTACCATTTACCACAGGTGGCAAAATTATGCTTGTTCACACACTAAACACAAAAAGCATAACTAAGGTATCATATACATGCCATGAAATTGGTCTCCCAAAGCAATGTCGATCTGCCAAACAGAATATAGCAAACAGACAGGAATATAGCAAACAAATAGGAGTGTTAAATACAGTCTTATTCTTCAAACATCCTTGTTCTCTCTCTCTTCAAATATCCTGTTGAAACAACTCTTAAAAGAGGTATGTGTTTCCTTAAATTTGTCATTCTTGCTAAATTGCAAGTTTTAGATCTTGGTCATTATTCTTCACATCATGTAAAAAATGTGTCAGCAACAGTTTTTACAAAATATATGTTAGTATATATAAGATAGTAACAAAATAGTAAAGTTGATTTTATAAATTTCATAAATCCTTTTTGTATATTAAAAATATGCCCACATTTGAATAATAAAACGTGGTTGCAAAATTCATGTGAAAACTACTTAATTTTCTTAATTCCTTATAAAATTCAACATTAGAACAACTATATACAAATGCAAGAATCCTAGAAAAGGAGCATGCCAAAAAGATACCTCCTCTAGTTCTGCAAACTGCCATTGTTAATCTGAAGTGTTATTACCTGAGAGTAGTAGCAAGAATACTTGCAAAGGACCATCTCAAAAAGATGCCTCCTCTAGTTCTTCCAACTGTCATTATAACCCTGAAGTGTTACTACCTGAGAGAAGTAGCAAGAATCCTTGCAAAGGAACATGTCCAGAAGATACCTCCTCTAGTTCTGCCAACTGCCATTATAACCCTGAAGTGTTACTACCTGAGAGTAGTTAGCAAGAATCCTAGAAAAGGAGCATGTCCAAAAGATACCTCTTCTAGTTCTGCCAAGTATAAATAGAGAAACAACTCTGGTTTTTAAGTTACGAAAAAGCACTATGATGGTACAGGGCCAGTGTTGAAAGATAACCTCATCTCGCTTTAATGTTGAACAAAATGTCACTCACATTTATTGTCTTTGTGGACTATCAGGTCTAGCAAAAGGCAGAGCCTATATGTGTTTGATCTTGGTGTTTCGTATTGATTCGGGATGGAGTTAGATTACTGCTCCGTACGACAATACCTCTCAGTTTAAATTTCAACCTTGCCTGGTTTAAGTTTTAGACTACATAGAGTGGTATAGAAGGACGAGTGCCAAGGAAGGTGATATCTGTCCTTTGCTTTCTTCTATCAACCAAACGTGCCTGTTGCTTTGCAAAGCTCACGACACACAGGTTTCAAGTTCTGCCGTTTGATTGACCAGGGATCTTTGACGTAGCTTGAAGTTCTATGGATTGACTCTCTTTTGCAAGAAAACTTCTTCTTTCAGTCCTACAACTAACGGTTAGCCCGGCTGTGCAAAATTTCCCTTTCTGAACCCCCAAACCTACATGTAACCAAAGCTTTTAGACATAGATATCTCTTCCAAAACGTTCTATCTTATCACAAGTATTTCTCAACTTCGTCCTTTTTACTCTGACTTGAGGGTTGCGTAACGTCCTTGAGAAAAAAGTGCCCAGAAACCAGCGTGATCAAATATTAACCAAACACGACCAAACACGACCAAAAACATTGCACATTAGATATAAAAATAGTAGCAGTTAGTTATGTGTTTTTGGTGCAGCACGAAAGCATTTGTCTTAACATGGAGATTTCAAGGCAAAGAATTCAAAGATATAACTGCCAATACACGGTCTTTGTTGTTAATTTATAGTTTGGTAACCGTGTCGAGTAATAGCGACTTTAAAATAACTCTTGGGGGGACAAAATATGTTTAATGTAGCTGTTCCAAAACAACTTTTTCGGCCATTTTAATCCTTGCTAAACCATAAATTTAAAAATAGAGATGTGCTCATTTTCTGGCAGTATGAGTACTCTTTGGTCTCCGATAAACGGGGGTGGTTGGAAATAATTTTAAAACCTTATAAGCGGGGGGGAGGGGGCGAAGTAAAGGGGAAGATTGAACTTAAGGTTTTGAAAATAATTAGAACAGAAAAGATGCCAATGTAAGGCACATTTAAGCTTCAGAAATCTTTACATCACTTAAAAATCGACATCAAATAAATTGGTAAAAATCGTCTGTTTTCATATCATCAAAGGGGGTTCTAATAAGCTAGGGGGGTGGGAAAAAATTCAAATATTAATAAGCGCGCCCCCCCACACCCCCACCCCATTTGGCAGGGTACTGGATTTAACTTCTCCCTCTAATCCTTTCTTCTTGTCTCTTAAAACTTATTCTTTGCTCTTTATTATTATAATAATAATAATCACAAAGAGAACGAAAGATGTCATCATTATCGACGTTGCTGTACCAGGTGATTGCAGGGTACATGAAAAAGAGAATGAAAAGGTCGAAAACCGCCAAGATCTAAAAGGGGAAGTGAAACGTCTGTGGTCTTTAAGGAAAGTGAAAGTGGTACCAGTAGTTGTTGGTGCCTTAGGCTGTGTGAGCAAAAGGTTTACTAGCTGGATGGAAATGTTAGGTCTCGAAGTAAATGTGGGAACTGTGCAAAAAACAGCCTTATTGGGATCTGCACATGACAATTTAAACAGAGGAGACTTCCGATATTCGATCAAACGTAGCGTCTAGACGACTGCAGACAGCAAGCAGCGTCTTAGTCACCTACAAACTTTTCATGCATAGGTTCCGTGTGTGACTTCTAGGAAAAGCAAGTGCTATCACGTACTGACTTGGAGGTGCTTGCTACCTAGAGATTGCTTTTCATGCATACCGGTCGAAAACTTTGTTCATTCATAAGCTACATACATAACGTTACAGACATAATCAGCACCATGTAGCAATCAGAGTCGAGAAAAATCTCTTGCTATGTAGCTTATAACTGAGTACCAATGAATGATATGAGAGGTAATACATAGTTGGACTTCCTTTAATTGTTAAACAGGATCATGATCATTGCTTTAGAAAAACAGGGACACTCTTTCAACCCAAAAAGAAACTTGACTGCGCTAGCAACTAGTCAAGAATTATCAAGCTTCCACAGTATGGGTGTGTAAATGCAATAAATTTTGACTGGTCATGTTGATTTTTTGTTGAACACATTATTTCAGTGCATTTGTGTTCATTCAATATCTTAATACATACTGCAGAGGCAAACTAGCACAGGAGCGCACCAGACCACATTTAACCATTTAGCCACCACTGGCTTGTCTTTGTAAGTCATACATATACAGACACAATAATTGGCTACCTAAGCTGCCTTTAGATAAATGTGCTTTTTTCATATGTTGTAGTTATATATTATCATAATGAGTGCCACTAGGGAGAAGAATTAAGTGAATGTTTCCTTTATCTAATGACCCTCCTTTAAATATATTGTATTCCTTTCCAAATTCTGCCTTTTAATTGAATTTAATTGAATTTTATTGAATTCCCGGTAGGGCAAGTTCTGTTTTAAAAGAGTCATACAATAACATTGTACATTTAAGTATGTTGAAAATAGTTTCTATATAAAACTTTTTCATTCAGTTGAAAGGAATGCCAGATGGAGGGAAGTCTAAAGGGCAGATTATAGTTTTGATTTATTCATATCGTTATGTTAATTAGGTTTAGGTATGGTTGTGTTATTGTTCTCAGTTGAGACAGAATAGAATACGATACAGATACGAGTGGACGTTGTTATTCATTGCCTTCCTACAATATTATACAGATGACGTCTGCTGCATCCAAGCTGAAATTGGATCTATTAAATGGAGTCAATGCGAGTTCTGTTGATCAGTATACACTGCAGACACCTCCTGCAAGTAGCCATGAAAACCACAGTATTAAAGGAGAAGTAAGTGTAACTGAAGCTGTTTGGTCCGGAACTATTAAGCAGTATATTTAATCCCTGATAACTAAATATAATGAAGCTTATTAACCTTATATTATCTTTAAAGTTACATGTGTAAGGTAAAGTTGCAATGCTGATGTTTGCAAACCTCTAATAAAATTCATAATCTGACCTTTACCAAATTTTTTTGCTCAGTAGTAAAATAGTGTGAAACAACTTTATCAAGAGTCATGTTTTGGCTGCTTTCTAATGTGACTGTGACACTTGATTATACATCTTATCATCGTTTTATTTTTGATATTTCGTCTTTTCAGGGCCATAACAGATTCAAAAATCATTGACAAAATATATACCAGCTTCAAATCCTTGGAGTACGAACAGTAGCTGAGATGAGGCGCCATTTGCATATTTTGTCAAAAATGAGCTGTTTCTGGGAGAAGAGACACCAACTCCATGCAGAAGGAGGTATTATCCAACAGATTCAGACATCAGAAAAGTGTTGCATTCAAGCTGGATAGGCAGCAGGAATCCCCTGATGATTAGACCAATTTAGCAGCAATTTGCAAAGACTGGTCAGAATCTAATCCTGATGATTCTTTGGGGTATGCTTTTCTACAAAATTTTATTATCAACTTTACAGATAATGACAAAATGCCCTCTAAAATATCGACGTTAGCATGAATGAAAAGACTAAACGTTTACATATCCTTGCTGTTGCATTAAGTTTAGAAAAAAAGGAAATCAACAGCAACCTAGCAATTTGATGTAAAACGTGAGTATTGATCAGCCATGTTTGAAGCAACGAAAAGAAGCTCCCCTGTACTGCTGCATATTTCAGCATTGTCGATAATAAGATAGGGGTAGGGAGAGGGGCGCATGTACAACATCTGTGATGCAAAATGCGATCAACACATATCCAGAGAACCGCAAGTGATACGTATTTGTTACAATAATTATTATGTAACATTTCCGAGTTTGCGCATATGATATTAATTCTGTTGTTCGTAAAGTTGTCCCACCATCAGTTTCGGGTCCACCTTAGATTATTTGATCACAATGCTCTCAGGTAGGTTCTCGTTATATTTCGCTCTTTAAATAATAAAACCATTATTTACATCTTGCAGTCGATTCTCTACAATTGATGAATAAACTTTCATAAAATTAGTGTATACGTGATAAACGCCGGCCACATTTTGCGTAAAATATGTATTTAAGGCGGTGGAGATAAATCAGAACGAAGAGTAGCATATCGAGCGAAAGCATTTGAACTCAGTTACGATACTCCTAGCTAAGCAAGGAGAAACTAAGACACTTGGATCAAAGCGACTGAAAAATTTCTACGTGGTAGCCGGACATTCAAATTATATCCGACGGATATTTAGAAGAAAACGGTACAGATAAAATGTACCACGGAACGTTCTAGGTATTTTGGACGGTGTTACACCCGAAAACGGATTGAATATCTGAACGTAGCAATTGAACTACGAGATAAGGTGAGGAATTTAAAACTTTCTATTATATTATTCAATACATTAATTGTAAAATGACCTCGATCATTTCACTGAAAGTATCCCCTCCCTTTCAACTTAGTGTCATATCTTACCATTATCTGTCTATCCAATTTATTTATTATGACGTAAGCTTCACTTGTCACTTGCATAGTAACATCACAAAAAGCCAGACGTCATGCCATATATTAAGTCTGCCGCAAAAGACACCTTTTCAATCTTTTGTGATGGTAATAGTACTTTTCGGAGTTTCTCAGTATTTGTTGTCACAACAACTGCCTTATGTCTCTGCATGTATGAATGACATAGAATCTTCTGTCAAACCTCCACCTCTAGGCGCTCCTTTGGCTACGATTTTAGTGGATATCATTCAACTTTGCTGCTTTTCAAACATCTTAGACATATGGCACCTGTGACACTGTCTCGTTTTCTGTTTGATGACAGTTACCACTCCGTCAAAAACCTAATCTAGTTATCATTTCTGTCAATGCTTCATGAGTCCATACTAGGATAATATTATCGAGAAAATCATAATTCAACCTTCCATTTTCTTTTCCTACATTAATCTAGCATAGAGCTGGGAACGCATAATTCTCAAGCTTATCCGGTTAACCGGCTGACGAATAACGGTTGTCTGAATTATAATCGATTAAAATTTGTTAGTTATCGATTTTTCTATTATAACACTAATAAGTCAACATCGTTGATTGCACTGCTCAAGGTCAACTATCTCAAAGACAGAAAGAGAAATATATATATCTAAATATATACAGGTATAGATATATATGTATACATATATATCAGTCACATATAATCGATCGTCAATTTAATAATTATGGATAATGCACCACTGTTTACGCAATAAAGGGGAACATAGTAAAACTATTAGATCGAGCAAACAGCCTTGCCTTATCCGTTTGTACCTCAAGGACTGGTGTTCCTGTGAGCAATTCTTGGCTCCCTGTAATCTTGAGTAAGTAGTAAGTAGATCTATTTTTAGATTCCTCTGTTATCAACAATGTTTGAGTAACAGACATATGGATATGGCTTATGGAAACGACGTTGGATGTGTTTAAATACAAATAAGGGTCCTCTTGTGCATAAGAAGTAGCATCAGCATCATATTTGTTCATTTGAAATTTATCCTTGGTAAATTAAGGCTTCGAAATTTTACGTTAACAAAAGTAAAAGTATCATCGAGTAGAAGTAAAAGTAAAAGTGAAAGAAGTAAAAGTAGAAGTTCAAGATTTTGCATCACAGGTTGAATAAGTATTGTGTACACAGTCAAAGATACGTCAAAGATACGTCAAAGATATGTCAAAGATCCCTGATGTAATCTAGAGAATTTTTCTTCTAGATAGAATGAATGAGAACAAAAGGTTTTCAATTGATAACTTATATCTTCTGTATCTATCTTTTAATATACTAAACATTACTCTCTTAATTTCAGCCGGAAATACGTACTTTTTTATTTTTTATTTATTTATTAATTTGTTGGGGTTTTTTTGGGGGGGGGAGGTAGTGTTTAACACGTATCCGTAACCTTTATTATATATGAAAACCCACACAAATGTTCCATTGTTCCATTGAAATTTTAAAAGACAAGTATAAGATTATTTTTATAAAATATCAAGTTTTAGATGTCTCGTCGTGTGGCTTTCCAACAGGGGTAATACATTAGAGAGGTTAATAGTGTTTCTGATTGCTTTTACAATATTGACTAAATAACCAATTTTATACAAAATGCATGATGATAACGTACATTTTAAGTAGATCCGGGGAAGAACTTTAACATCGTTAAGATCTTAGCCTGTTGACTAAACTATTATAAAAATAAGAAATAAAGAGAGATCCCGGGAATTTCTGGGATTTCTTCAACTATAATGAGAGACTGAATTAGTAGACAACATTTGATGTTTGTAATGAACAGTTTTCCACATTCAAACACATTCACATTGCAGATAATCAGCAAAACATTAATCCAGTGATAAAGAGCAAAGGAAAAATGCCTCAGTTTTTAGATTCTTAATGTTATCCATTGTGATACTCAACATCAGTGCCTGTGCATCTCACTCCATTACATAGTAAACATGATATTGGAGCCCATGTTTCTTCAAAAGCATCTATTTGTGCCACGTACACTCTCCTTGCATCCATAAAGGAGATAAATAAGCAAGGAATTATATGAAGGTGGGGGGGAGGGGGGCATTAAGATAGTTCAACTTTTTATATCGACGACCGTCCAACCCCAGTTTGTAGGATGTAATTGTTTTCCGAGCCACTTTTGAATATAACAATAAATCCGATTCATGTGCTTTCTGCGTGATTGATTAGCAAATTGTTTCTTTACGGCACAACGTGTCTTTGCCCGTACTCTGCTGGTGTTATTGCTACTCTTCGCCAAACAACCTGCTGACAGAATCTTGCCCATCGATGGGGTCGCTGTCCCCGTAAATATTGCCGGCCATGAAATTTACCTATTGATCAGAACTGACTGTTATGTTGTGTTGTAAAAAACTACCGACGGCCGATGGTAGCAATAACATCTAGCTAAGGAAAAAGGATCAGTGACAGAAATTGATCTTAAAGAGCATTTCAAGACAAATTTAATGGAGCCCGGAGAATACTCCACAAATTAAGTATGTAGACATAAAAAAACCGTGATTGATTAGGTATTTTTGAATATAAAAATTCAACTCTGGGGATGGCTAAGAAGCTTCGCTTGGTCTTATCAAATTTGTATAAAATTTTAATATTGACGTACAGGAACGTATACATAAGAGCAGCCTGAAGATGGGGCAGTTGCTCTCGAAACGTAGCTCGCAAAAAGACAGCGACTCAAGACATGACCAACTGTACCATCTATGGCAATGTTCAAAGTCAAGAAGTGTTAGAACATTTAAAATTATATTAAAGGCTTTAAAAGTAGCTTTAAGAGCAGAGTTTTGTGACTATAATGGGCGTAATGAAGAGTGCATCTCCCTAGATATTAAACAATTCATGAAACTAAGTGTTGTTGGTATTGTTGCTGTTTTTTGTTTGGTCTTTATTTTTTCTATGTTTGTGCTGTTTCGATTTTTTAAGCATTCCAATCGTCGCATGTATCCTGCCAAGAGATACCAGTAGGGATGATATTGTAACCTAAAGGACCACAAATGCGCTCCATTGGGTTTACATAAATGATTTTAGTGTTATGTGATAATTGTACCAAATCAAAGAATACAAGGTATTACAAAAGATTAGAGCAATACATCTTTCCAGCGTCGAGCTTAATAAGGTGATCTTGAAAATATTGCTAGAATTTACAATTCTATGATTTATATTATTCAATAATCCTTGGAAATTCCATTACCATTGTATATCATAGTCTCTTTATTTATCTTTTAAAAAATGAGAGATTCTTTTTTTTAAATAAAGAAGAGAACGACTCTAAGCTTATGATACACTGTTGAATGACAGAAAAAGAAAAGTGTTTTAATTGTTAGCTAGAACAAAGTTTTAGGTAAATAAATACTAGAATGAGCGTTAACGTAAGATCAGTTTATGAAATAAGTAATAAGAAATACTAACTAAAAATGACAAAAAACAATAAATATTAAAAACAAGTTTCCCAAGAAAATAAAAAAGAACCATCCTTGCTCGTACATTCATATCATATTCCTATATAAATTAAAATAATTGCAAAAATGCTGACTTTATCAAAAAGTAACGCAACAAAACATTTTTTTAGAGATTGGTTAGGCTTCAAATAGTATAATAAATATCATCGACATACTTTTCTATTTCTCTAGAGTTCTATTCAAAACTTATAATAAATATATAATAAATTAAAATTAAAAGATGGACCACTTGTGTATTTTAACTCAATAACGCAATGTTTTGCCTAATTAATTGGACTATATAGTATATTTCAGCTCCAAGGTATATAACTATGTTCAGTTAACTGAATTCTGAGTATTGCAGAATGTCACGCGTACCGTGTCATATTGCTGAAAGTGGATACAATAAAGTGTGACGTCACGATTTCATAAATTTCAAAAATTTGATGATATTTTGGACTTTTTGCTTTCTTCTTGTTGACGTAGAGAACCTCTCCTAATTGGAGAAAGAGACCTTGAGCAATCGTTGAGATACGTCCTTTCAAACTTCAAATCATGCCTGTCAAAACCTTGTTTGATGAACACAGTTCACAATTTTATGAAGTGAAAAAATTTAACAGAGTTTTCTTACGGACCTTTTCATATTCAAACAGCCGTTTCACGCAGTTGATACGAGATTTGAACGCGATATTTTGTACAGTTTATGATGGAGATATAATTGCGATTCCTTGAAAAAAGTTTTTATGACATCATCCCTTTCGTACTCTATTGTTGTTAAGGATGACAACCTGAAATCCATCGATCTTAATAAGTCATGTGCTTACATGGTGCGAAATCATATAAAGAGTGCACCTATTCTCACACTCTCGTGCAGGGTAGCCGTTACTGCTTGGTATGCTTCTGCAAGCATAAATGCTTGATTTGGGCATTGAAGAAGGTGGAAACACAGCAACGAAGAAAGATGACATGCAGGAGGAAAGCCAGACTGACGTTCCTTACTTTAAAGGCAAAACAATGATGTAATGAAATTTCATCATTTCTTGCAAATTTGAAAGTCGAAACCACGAAAGCTGTCTTTCTAGTAATTGAGGACCACATTTTGTTAGTTTTCATAATATTCAGAAACAGTAGATTCATATTTCGGGAATATTTGTTATTTTGTTGAAAGCTTTTCTAATAAATTTTTCTTCAGTACTTTTTGATCCTTTGCTTGTTATGTCTGAAGATAAACCTAACTTATGAGACGAAATAAGAATGACGAGAAGTCTAAGTCTCTCACATGCAATTTTGTGCCTTCTAGCGTAAAAAATTGGCCCAACCAGATAAACCGTGGTGGGCTGGCTTGGAAGGAAGGAGGGAAGGAAGGAAAGAAGGAAGGAAGGGAAGAGCTTTCGCTTTGGAATTTGTTCCTCTTATCAAGATTTTCCATGCTGAGTGGCTGATATAAAGTTGAGTTTAAGATCTTCAACACTGCCAGTACCCGAATGCAAGAATTTTTTAGTTGTAAGTCCATAAAATATTTCGCTGTGTATTGTACAACACTTCTTGTAAATTTATACACACAAGGTGAAGAGATCTCAGAACATACAGAGGCCTGAACATTAGTTGTCCATTTTGGATAGAAAAGTGCAGGAAATAGAAACTGTTGTGGTGTTTGATGAGGGATATACGTGTAATGAAAACGAGGCTATGCTCTTCTTTCATCTGACACTCACTAAAATCTGTAACTAACCCTGCCCAAACTGGACCATCAACGTTAAGGAGTGCATGACAAACACAGCACCCAATACTCATCTGCGGGCACCAGGTGCGAGAAAATATACGTACATATTGCATTGCGTATTAAGTACGTTAGTATTTCGTAATGGAAGTTGCATCATGACTCATATCGTGACGATGCGCATGTTTAAAGGGCAATTCTTACACGACCATCGTATACAAGTGAGACCACGATCAAATGACTTCAGTTGATTAAGGACGCTTTGCTGTTTCGTTTATAATGTCCATTTGTTGTGGTTTAGCTTGTTTGACAACACAATCTACCGTCTTTCCGTTTGGGTGACCTACTGCATGTTCTTTTGTAGTGACAATATCTGCAGCTGGAATGTTACTTTCAGGTCACAATATCATTTTATCCCCTCCTTGAAAACGGACACTTTCAGGTCCTCAAAAGCCTGTAGCCTGACCATTGAAGAGGTTTCTGTTGAAGCATTGCATTTGTGAAGCATGTGATTCATTCCAAGATGAATAAACGCTCCAACAAAAAGAACTTAAGTTGTGATTGCGTTTTCTGTTGGTGTTCTTCTTGTTGTTAGCATCCGCTCTTCATTGTGCTCCTTTATGAACATTCTTGTCGTATGATGAACGTAAACACAACCTGATAAAGTTACCAAGTGTTGATTTATCAAACAATGGATAACAAGCTTTGAAGTAAGCATAGAACTATGAGTAAACGTAAGTAAAAAAATAAGAGTACCAAAAGGATATGACTAAAAAGGTGTAGGTAACATATTGAGACACTGACCCTGATATGGCAGGGCAGCATCCGCTTTATGGATTGACATTTTAACCGAGGTATAAAGAAGGGTCATTCTATCCTTTAGATTGAAATTAGACAAAGCTGTCATTCTATGGTAGCAACACAAAAACTGTTTTTAGTATATAGGTACAATTATGCTATCAAAGATCTTATCATATTTCTTAAATACAATTTACACGTTTCCCAATTTTATTTATTTTTGTATTGGTGTACTTCATAGTATGTGTGTTATGCTTAACATACTCTGTTGCCCTTATAACGTTGTTATGATAAACCTTTAATGGGCAATAGGAACCTTTCAGTATGTGCACCTGAGTGAAAATGAATAATGGCTTATTTCAAAATCACTCTTTCAATTATTGAAAGAAATAACCAATAAAGATAAAACAGTAAACTTGATAGTAAGAGTGTGTGTTCCAATGTAAAAAATACCTTTAGACTTTTGCGATAATTAAACTTTGGGACAAACATTACATCATTTACGCGCACCTTTTGTTAAACTGAGTTTATTTTACTGGGAATCGAATGGTTGAGATTTTAAGAATTATGACTATCATAGACGCAGTTACCCCGTAGAGGAATAATAAAAGTTTCTCAACGTTGCGTTACATTGAAATATTCCCATGTTAAAGATATGTAAAGGGTAAGTGCGTTACATCTCTCTCTGTCACAGGTTCCTCTCAGGCCAAATTCCTGATTGAGAGCATCATAGATCATGTTGCATCATTCCTTGGTGAGTCACCTGAAAATATAAGAGAGAAAAATCTGTACAAAAGTGGTCAGGTCGGTAAATATTTTTGCAACATTTGTTATCATAATACACTTCTTTTCGTTTATGTTTTTCTGTTGTGCTGTGGTTACAGAGGGTACAAGGGCTTTATGTTCTCCGCAATAAACATGGTATGGAACATTTTACAAATAAGGGAACGGCATTGCCACATGTTTTAACCCTATTTTGTATTGGAGGGTCCCCATGACCTTTTTGAGATCTAATAACCTTTGATGTACCAATCAGTCTGGCTCAGACTTGGTTAGTTTTTTAAAACTTTATTAGTGTTTAAAAATTTAAAAATCGATTCTGAAAAGACATGTCACACCCACGACCACGGGAACTACGCTAAAACTTTGAGTTTTCTACCGTTCTGACAGAATAGGCAACATCCTAAAAAAGACGAACAGCAGACAAGATCATGTAGTATACCAATTTACGTGCCCCGAAATAAAATTGTGACGTGAAATGCTACGCTTTGGTTATTTGCGCTTGCTATGACTGGATCGGGCATGTGAATCAGCAGCAGAAGTAAAAACGATCTCCTTGCTTGCTCCTCCCCTCAAACCTAGCAACGGATTTTACTCATATGTGAAACAGGCTTTAGTGATACCTACATCAGAGTTTTCAACCACTGTGCCACGGAACACTTTTGTGCAGTGGCAGATGGAAAGGTTTGCTGTGGTAAATTGTCCGAATGCATTTTATTAAATCACAGGTTTGTTTTATATTTACCTGCAATGATTTGCCACTATTAAACACTTGATCACGGAACAAAGACTGTATTTAAAATCTAAATAATTAAAAATATGTTACGAGTTTGTCTGAGTCTGTTGGGAGGAAGTAGGATTAATTGTGGAATAAAATAAAATAAATAATGCCAAAATAAATAATATCTGAAAATAAAAAAAGTGGCAATCTGAATAAAGATGAGAATTTATGAGAACCGTTCTATCAGTTTTTCTGTGTACATGGGAAACTGGGGGTTAAAAGTAAAGGATTCGCAAGAAATTAGAAGCCTTCCACCATAAGTGCATGAGGAAGATCATGCAAGTAATATACACAGACCATGTGTTAAATAGAGAAGTAATAACATGAGCTGGAAAGGGAACGATTGAGGATGTGCTTAAAGTGAGACGGCTGGCATGGATGGGACATATCTGTAAAATAGGTGAAGAGAGAGTAACAAAAGTGGCAACAGAATGGATCCCCTGAGGACAGACGAGAGGGAGAGAAAGGCCACAAATTACATGGATGCGCACGGTGGAAAAAGACTTAAAGAAGAAAGGGATGACATAGAAGGATGCAAAGGCATTTGCAGAAGACAGCAACTACTGGCGGAGGTTTGTGGCTCAATGTGTGACATTGCATGAAAAGAACTAAGGTCTAAGGCAAGGTAAACATATATGAGGGAAAAAGCTCAAAGGAAAGTCTTCTAATGCGATAACAGAGTTAACGCAGTGATGTCGACAACAAGCTGCAAATTCTTATAGTCTTTCAATTTAACCCATGGGAACGAAATTTGAAAACGTTTAACCAATAACTGAAGTATTTATTTGTACGTCCTCGAATGGTAAACAATTATTTTGTCTGCATCTGCAATGTATTTAGAATCAAAACAGCGTCTGTAACTGTTGTTCAACATCAAAGCTTTTATTTTGAAATTGTATGTACTACAACGTTATACTTCAAAAAACCTATAACAGTTTCTATGAGAGGTTTCTGCAAAGCCTTTTTGCAATCTTTTGACTGATTATATAAAGCTTACGTTGAATTACACCATTGTGAATTGGTGCGACAAATATCAATTTAACTTTTCTTATACTATACGTCTAATCATCCATTACTGCATGCATACCTTTCTCAACAAACACACAATATAAAAATTACTTTAACAATTTCAATTGATGAACAATATTTGTCAGAAGTATGCTACAAGTAACATTGACGTATAAGGCGCCATCCTCATTAGAGTGCATTTTAGTCTAATTACAGGGATCAGACGCAGCAACGTCCAATAATGAGAAATCATTAACAGTACATAGACTTTCAACAATGACTGCTACTAGTAACAGTGTTACAAAACTTAATTACCTAGTCAAGGAGTATCTTTAGTAGCCGGGCAACTTGATGCCAATTGGTGCCACAGTAGGAAGCACATTATCGGAAACACACTATGATAAAGAATTCTACTTGTTTATGATAAAGGTTTTATACAAATACATGAATATAATATTTGAACATCAGTAGAGCATAAATATGCAAGTTTATATACAGAGAGTATATGGCAAGGAAAACTTAAAGTTTCAAGTTGCGATCATTGGAAAAATATCAGTATTCTAAAACAGATAGATACATACATACACCGATAGAAAGATAGATAGTTGGACAGATTGATAGATAGATATATAGATAGATATATAGATAGATAGATAGATAGATAGATAGATAGATAGATAGATAGATAGATAGACAATCACGAACTTGAACGTGATAGAAATACTCAAAATCAAGGACTTATTTAAGATCAGATTCTTTGTTTGACAACCGTATTTTATCAACAAAATGGTTTATACCAAATTTGTGTCTGTTTAAGTAAACTTTCTCTATCCTTACCTTTCTTCGTTTTCCTTTTGATTTCTGGGCTGCAGTACTACAGGCAGACAAATCACCTCGTCCTCTTTGTCTCAATCTATTTTCAAACAGGAAATTTGAAAGTGCCGTTTGTTTCTCATAGCAATAGAGTTCGTCTTGGATGGACACGCTAAACTGATGGATCTAATTTAAAGCGATAGAAAGTTCCGCTTCATTTTTTGGTTCTATCGCTTTTTTAATACGATAGAACCATACCATATGCTATTTGGGTGGACACGAGGGGTTACACTCCTCACAAAAAGGATTTTGAGGATCACGTGATCCTATCATACAATCATGTCTTTGGTAACTCAAGCAATTCTTCTTCTCGACTACCAAGGGGTACTAATAAGTTATCTTTTTTCCTATACCCATTTGGATTTAGTGGTTTCTCCTAGAGCTTCCTCTGCTTTATCAATTTCAAATGCATGTAGTCTCATTAGGGATTTATGCTATATGGTCGAGAGAAAACTAAAAAGATATTTGTCTGGATAAGATTTTTAGCGAGAGTGACCAGATTGTCTAGTTGAGCATTCAGAAATTCTGCAAAGCTGCAATAGGCAGCCTAGCTAATGTATAAGACGACAACTTTTTCCCAAAAGATGTGCTGTGGCCTTTTCTGCTTGCTTTCCAGGATAAGAAAATGTGTTGTAACAGTCTTGGTACCAGAGTCGGATGGCGCCAAGTTGGTAACAGTTTATAACCCTACTTTTGTCTGCGTATAACGACAGAACAAGTATTATAGCCTGAATTTAATTAACATTTCCTCAACTACTCTACTTTTTCCAATATTCTATTGTTCCATAAAGCGTCCAAAGAGCTTCCATCAAGTTCGTAATTGCGTAAACATGTCTCACTCTCTACGTTCATTTCGTGTTCTGGTATAATTAAATCGGCAAAAGATCAATAGCATACAGAGTCTATCTCTGGGTCAGCTTGCACTAAAGTGTGGAATATTTTCAGTGCTCTATAAAGTACTTTTAAAATGACTTGGGAGTTAACGAACCCTTTTCAGAATTGAAAAGTCAGTGAAAGCATGAAGCTTGCATGAAGCATGAAGCTTGCCCAAAAAAGTGTATCTGTTTCTTGAAACATTGACAGTAGCAATCGTGTCTTTGATTTCCATGCTTTATTGCTACTAACTACAACGAAGCAAAAGGCAGATAAGGAGCATCCAATGCTTATACTCTGTAATCAGGCACCATTTTAGTTGGTCCAGCGTTTCTCCCAATGTTTGCAGATATAGACCTAACACGCTGCCAGGTTTCTTTTTTCACCAGTTTACATTCTTGCCTTTGGTTTGGTACAGTAGTCGGTATCAGAATGAGAAGGATAATTTTCATCCTCATCTTTGCTTCCATCTTCTGCATTATATTTTTCAGGAATCCTCTGGTGCTTGCCTATCTTTCAAATTTTACAAAGTTGATGTCTTCAGCCATAACTATTTTAACAATCTGGTATATCTTTGAAGAGGATAGGAAATATGGTAGTACAATTTGGACATAGATTGTAGCCGTCTAAATATAGTTTATGCTTGAGACTATTACTTTAAACCCTCTCTTACATCGAGGTGGCAGGTTTGTTGCTAGTAGCCCCGCGGCTACACATTTCAGCTTATAACTTTTTAACGCTAGGCCAGATTGACAGGAAATTTTGTGACTTTTCCTTAAATTAACTGAGAATTATAATGGTGAATAAATATTTTGATTTTTTTTGAAATTTTGCGATATTGGGGTTTTGTTGACCTATAGTCGAGTTTATTATCTTTCGGTTTTCTTACTTTTCTTTGAAAAACATGATTATTATATCTTTAAGCTTAGATTTTCTTTCCTAAATTTGTACTGACAATTTGGTATTCTCAATTAGTAGTAGTAGTAGTAGCAGCAGTAGTAGTAGTAGTAGTAGTAGTAGTAGTAGTAGTAGTAGTAGTAGTAGTAGTAACCTTAAGATCCACATATTATCTGTTTTGCCGAAGAAACAAGGATTGGAACAATCCATCATGCTTGAACTAGCACTAATTTCTGTAATTAAGCCTGGATTTTACCACGTCTCTTTGTGTTTCCATTTATTTTACTACTTTTTGTTGTTGATGTTGTTATCATTTTGGGGTTTCTTTGTTTTCCTTCTCTTTTATTTATATTTTATCTATTCTTTTACTTTCTCATTTATTTATTTATTAATTTTTCTTCTTCTTTCAATTATTTTACAGTTTGTTGCTATGGTTAATTATTCCTCTGTTGCTCTACTTAATACATCATAGTTCATTGTACATTGGTTAACATGTATGTATCCCCACAAAGAATCTCATTGTCCCCACTAAATTTGTTATAAGTTTAGAAATTTTAACGTTGAGTTGTACAATTTCAGCATAAAAATAAATGGCATTGAAGTTTAAAAAAACAATAAATGATCTTTACATCATATCATCAAAAGGGATTTTGAGGACGTAGTAATGTAGCATTACTCAACGTACATACACATTTCTAATAGTCGCACTGCTCTTGGGTCCCAATATGGCGATCATAAAATATAAGCTTGCCCTTGTGTTATCAGCGATAGATACTCGACCTAGTCTTTTTTAGAGATCAATGATTCTATCCAACACTCTATCGGGTCACTTTGACCAATGATCATACGAAGATTCCCTGCTATGTCAGCAGATGACAGTTAAAGCAAGGACCAATCAACAACCGACATATCTAAGCAAGGCCCCTTCCATTTCATCAAGTTTGCTCTTCATTTTAAGTAGTTTTAAGCATGCCAGTGTGATAATGGGAATCTACAATTTGTCTGACCCGATCTCCCGGTCACCGTAACCTTTACATCAACGTAAAGACACAGCTGCTACGAAGGAGATCTTTTGATTGACATTGGGTGATTGTTTTAAATCTTACTTGCCGGAGAGATACAGATTTAAACCAGGCAACACCTGCTAAAGATAGCGATCAGTCGGCTTCCTTGTCATAAATCCGTTCTTAGTTAATAGGTAAATGGGGAAGACCACAACAACATAAACAAGTTGAATCCGGCTTACGTTCTAACGTCAATACACAAGAGCAGGAAACAACTGATAGCTCGCAAATTCCTTAACGATAAAAGCTGCTATAGTTAAACTACCGTGTATCCGCTATCTTTTGAAACATGTGAAAAATGTACGGCACGTTTTAGCCGAAGAAATAGTGCACAGTTGTTTCTTAATCAACCTTCAAATTATGAAAGATCGATCAAATTTAAGTACCAGACCCTGGGAATCGTGGCACTCAGTCGTCAGTTCTTACTGTGTCTCTTTTCAAGCTTGAATATCAATCGAATCTATTATGATTTGTGGATCTACTGTTTCCAAACCAATCAAAAGGGGCCTTGAAGGATCCGAGGGGTACCCAGTCCATGGTCTTCTACCAAAGATCCGTTGTAAACCTTGGCTTACATTGGACAAAACGGACTGTCCGCTGGCAACCAGGACATAGCTTTTAAGACCGCAAACCTTGCCAATGACAAACGTTAAGAACATCTTAACAACGGGAAGGCTTACATTGGACAAAACGGACTGTCCGCTGGCAACCAGGACATAGCTTTTAAGACCGCAAACCTTACCAATGGAGCTGTGAGTGTGATCAGTTTAAGACGAACACGTTTAGCAAAATGAATCCGTTACTCGATGAAGTATTTAAATATTAAGAACACAAAGACGTTATATCATCTAAGATTCAAAGCATATTAAAAATTTTGTAAGTTTTTTTTGCAAATATTTAAGAAAAATTCATGCCAAAAGGAATCCGTTCCTCAATGCAGTCTTCAAATATTAAGAAAACAAAGACGTTATATCGCATCGATTACAGATCCTTCCCATGATCCATGAGAGGCGGTCCTACTGGGCGGCTGAGCGTCAAATTCTTATTATAAACATAAGTGCCTAGCACAAGGCGCCTAGGCGAAACATGATGACAAAACATAATATGCTGACAAAACATAATAGGCTACCACCATACTGTTTTAGTATGTCTCTTGAAAGAAACAAGTCAGATCAAAACAAGATAAAAAAATGTACCATTCTAAAACCGCAGCATCAGGAGGTGCGTAACAGGCGGGGTTCAGGGAGTGCATGTCCTAGGGGCCCCGGCCAGATTGTGATATCATGGGGCCCCAAGCACTTCTATATAATTTTTTATTTTATACGAAATTTGAAAAAAATTGACAAAAATATAGCGACCTTTTGACGTGAAGGCATAAAAGCGATTTTTCATCATCAAAACTTTCTCCAAACTTTCACTTATCAAAACTTTTCAGGAGAGCGAGAAGAATCTAACGTCTTAAAATATATACTTTTTCTTAAAAGCTGTATGTTTTAGAAGGGTAAAAAGAGTAAAACCGGCTAAAAAGGGCTAAAATTAGGGGTTTCCGGGCTATGAAAGAGTCAAAATTGCGAAATTGTCCGGACTCCCATGGAAGACCTTACAACGCCCCCCAGACACCCTAGCTGTATAACCACTCACTATGCGAGTGGAGGTTCTCACTCTGCACTAATATGCCCGGGGGGCATGGTGAAAGTGTCCTAGGGGGCCCAATTACCGTTGTTACGCGCCTAAGCATTAGCCAACAATTGTAAACCCATAACAGCATATTGTATCCAATTCCGGCAATAGAACTCAACTAACGTCAGCTAGTTATGATTAAAAATCTTTTACCACAACCCACGACACCTTGGTCTACTTCCCATCCTCTCAATAGCTATGCTCCCTCCAGAAAAAGTCAACCAATATAAAATGAGGTAAATTCCAGTTTCTACGCCACCTTGTTGCTATGAATGAGCGGAGATTGTCTTTTTAATCCAAGGTGCCAGTACGCTTACTTTTGCGTAGACGCCGTACTTGTGAGGCTGCGCACATCCATGCCCCCAACTGACAACTCCAGTTAGGAACCAGTAACCATCTCGATTTTGACAGGCAAGGGGTCCTACGGAAAACACCAAAACACACATTACTGCGGTCTGCAGCTGAAAAATGGACAGTCGTGAAAGGAGCGAGACAACAACGACGAAATCGTTAAGGCAGCGGGCTGTTACAGTACCATTTTTACAAAACTATAAAATGGCTTTTCTAACGTTACAAGCACATAGACACGTTAAGGAATTGAGAAAACAAATTATACCACTCTATCGTTTATTAACGATTTAACCATTTGACAAAATGTACTATTCTACAGCTTGAATTGAAGAAGACACATGCAATATTTGTAGTGTATGCCAAACTAATAGCAATATATATACCTACCTTCACTTAGGAATGCATTGACAGTAGCATTGGGATTTATGTGCACTGGTGATATCTGTTTACTCAAGCAGGGCATATTGGCATAAATGCATACTTACATGGTATTGATAAGTTCTTCCCACGTATGCACAACCATCATCATCATCATCATCATCATCATCATCATCATCATCATCATCATCATCATCATCATCATCATCATCATTATCATCACAATAATATCACTAACATAATATTAGAATATTATAATTATTACAATATAAGAATATTTTTATTCCGTTATTATAAAATATAAGATTATTATTATTATCATTATTATGATGATGATTAATATTATTCTATTTTTTATTATCACGTGTTGTGAAATATGGAATAATAATGATATTCCTATATTGTGCAGTCTCCTTATCTAACATTTAAGACGCTCAATGATTAGAAAACAATAAAATAAAGTAGTGCTAATAGAATGTATGTGGTTTGGATGGTTTAACAACTAAGCCAAAGTTAAACTAGTTCGTCAAATCACAAGACACATTGGGACTGGCCTCCAACTGCGTTTAGCTAGATGTCGATGCCCACCAGTGGATGAATGACAGTTAACGTTGTTACATCAGGGGTCACCTAGCTCAGCCAGTAGAGTCCACGGAGGCGAGAGCGTCTGAATAATCTGCTTTAAGCGGTCTTTGGCTTTAAACACATTGGTAGTCGTAATCTCGAGAAGGAAATACTCCCTTGTTAATTATTGTTTTAGAAGCTCATATTTAAAAAAAGGGGGAAACTTTACGAATATTTGACATGTTTTCACTGCAGATCCCCTGTTAATGGGAAGGGTGACGATATTCCAATTGTTACACGTTCCGCTAATTCTATAGAAACTGAGACATGAACACTACAATGCTGGACGACTTTTTATGACATAAATTGACCAAGTCTTAGGTGGTGAGCTTGCTACAATGGTGTTGAATCGAGTAACATGGATAGAGAATGGAATGGGGCCGAGTAACTCCCCCGATCCGGTCAGCTATGCTAAGTACACGTTCTGCGACAGCAAAGAGGCAAATAATTGCATGGAGTGACAAAATCACCATTATTTTCTGGCGTTCGAACAATATTCCCAGGCCTGTTACTTGAATTGATAAGTTCAATAAAAAGACAGTAGCTTTACAATGCTCAGCCTCTGAAAAATACTTTCCTTGTCCGTTCGTTCAGCTTTGATCTTCAGAACAGAACCGCAATGAAAGGTTCATCATAATTCCTGCCACTGTCATCACATATTATTGTAGTAGAGAGTAGACGAGTTTGTGGCACTTCAATCCCGCCCAGTTCTGAGGTCCGGTGTTTCGCACCCATGGTGGAGCCGTTCGTGATACATATGATAAGCTGTATGCTCTCTGTATTTTAAATCTAAATTTCCAAGAGTATGTCATATTTTACTGCCTGTCAATTTTGTTAATTATATTTATAAAAATTTCCATTGCTTCCCATAAGGTCTTTCATAACAAGGTGTAAGAGTATCGAGGTGTAGCCCTCGTCTACGAAAGTCACTATGGCAGATCTTGTACTGCTTTCATACGTCATCTTGACGTTCTTGCTAACATATTTCTAACTTGCTTCCTATGTATTCATTATGTTCTTATTAAAAACACAATTATTACTTCGGCTTTGAGTTGTTTACGGGCCCGTACAATTTCGATCTCCAAATTGCTTAAAATTTGCCCTCAGTAGGATAATAATAACTAAATTGTTATCTGCATGCTCAGTTATTAAACCGTAAGCTACCTTAAATTGTACCTCCAGTGGTCAGAAATTTTTCGATATCTTGTTTATTACACTCAACTGATATGCCTCGTTTTGACTTTTGCCTACGGCATGTCACACAAAAGGAGAGAGCAAGAACACGCTCCATTGTTAACAGAACAAAAGGGCGCGAATTCAGATTTGCGAACTGTCGACATTCATGCACATGAAACTTGAGGGGTCATGGTAAGGAAACCAACGTCAAACTAAAGTGGATACACATTTTATCGTCGCAAAACTGGAAATAACGCGAAATAGACCTGTAGATGTCTTTGGTGCTATCTATAACTTTGGCTACGGATTTAAGTCACAAGAAGACCAGCTTCCGTGTTGAACGGATGCAGTTGATATCAACCACAGGATTGTCATTGCTGCACCGAGATATCTACACCGAATTTCTCATATTGTAGCCTACGGTGAGCATTTCACTACTGTGTTACACTTTTCTTTCCAGTTACCAGGTAATTTTATATAGTTCGGCATACCGTCAGCAAAGTTTTCAAGTCTTTCGTGGTTGTTTAGCTAGCTATGTAGCATAGGCTAATAACACGTTCGTTTCGTAGGAAGGTGCACAGATCGACTTCAGTACAACATTGATTTCTGTCGTGTTTAAAGTATTGCAGACTTGCCAGTGGAGGCGACACATTTAGTTTTTAAAGCTTTCAGGAACTTCTCGATTCCCTGCTTTCTTTCTCGTGATTTGGTGTGCGATGAATGAGCGATTTCATGGCGATTTCCTCAGGCTTACATTCTAGTAGTAAGATAGATGGCTTATTCATTATGTTAACAATTTTCTGTTGTCTTTTAAGGTATATGAATTCTCTATCGATATAATTAGGCTTGCTGACATGCCGAACTGTAAAATTGCACTACTACTACTACTACTACTACTACTACTATTACTACTATTACTATTGCTACTACTACTACCACTACTACTACTACTACTACTACTATTACTACGACTACTACTACTACTACTACTACTACTACTACTACTACTACTACTATTACTACTATTACTATTGCTACTACTACTACCACTACTACTACTACCACTACTACTACGACTACTACTACTGCTGCTACTACTACTATTACTACTATTACTATTGCTACTACTACTACCACTACTACTACTACTACTATTACTACTACTACTACTATTACAGCTACTACTACCACTACTACTATTACTATTACTACTGCTACTACTACTACTATTACTACTGCTACTACTACCACTACTACCACTACTACTACTACTACTACTACTACTACTACTACTACTACCACTATTACTACTGCTACTACTACCACTACTACTACTACTACTACTACTACTACTACTACTACTACTACTACTACTATTACTACTGCTATGTATTTAATGAGGGATATTATGGAGGAGCGGTCGCGCGTTGGTTTAAAGAAGTGGCAGGTGCTGTTCTGCATAGGTATATGTTAAAACTTGTGTATAACTGTGGCAAATTAATAGAAACATCCGAGAAGTAGGCAAAGAAACTTGAGACCACTCTGCTTTAACTGCAAAAGTCGAATTGACTTGCACTTGCATATACGCAATGCAAATCATCTGTTATTTTTGTAAACCAACATAATACAGTCTCAGAACGGGAAGGTCTATCAATGATTTGCTTGTAAAAATAACTGCCAGAATAAAAGAAAGAGACATATCTAGATAGTTTTTCTTCTTTTTAACTATACTGACGTTTAGTCAAACTAAACTTCTTAACATCTTCAGAGTAATAAAGTAATATTAACTGTGTGCTACTGAGTGGAAGAATAATCTGTCAAAGTGCAGAGAAGAATAATCTAAAGTTAACACTACACAGATGTAAACGAACGCAAAGACAAAGGAACAGTAGGAAAGTGTTAGCAGTTAACAAGTAACAAATAGATATATACATTTATGTAGTGTTAACTTAAGATAATTTTTTCTCTGCATCGTGATAGATTATTCTTTCACTCAGTAGCACCCAGTTAATATTATTCTGAAGATGTCAACAGTTTAGTTTGACGAAACGTTAGTATAGTTTAGGAGAAGAAAAATACATCAATATGCCTCTTTCTTTGAAGATCCTTAGCCTGGCTGTCATTTTTATAAGCAGATTACGTTTTCCGCTTGGCATTTCACTTGTTAGAATTCTATCAACGATTGTTCTTCATGATAAGTTGAGGTGTTGCTCTTTAAAACAGCTCTTCGTGACGTAGGTTGAAAACTGTGTTTCATTTGACTCGCGTAATAATGATATGACCAAACAAGGAAGGGGGCGAAAGTTGCAATGTAAATATATTAGAATGTGTACTTTTGTACTTTGTGAATAGCGATCCTGTTCTTGTTTGTCTGTGTCATGACTACAACACCAGATTCTGATGACATTGATATAAGGAAAGGTGTTTTTAGGGCGGTAGCTGTAAAACGTTTAATGCTACCGCCCCCTTAGGTCCTTGGACACGTCCTTAGTGCTTCCTTGACAACGAGGTAAAACTGTAGTACTGCGTTGCCATGGTATGCGGGGAGGTCTAAATGATGAACTGTATCAGATCAAACGCTGTAACTATACACTGACTTACTTATTTACTTCGGCTGAGCTTCCACTCGCATAGCATCAGGGGGGACCGTGAATTTGGAGCTGAAATGGTGGGGGAAAGGCAGATGGTGGGGGGATGCATTTGTTCAACAGATGGGGAATGGCATTTTCTGGCCATCTAGAATTGCCAATTTTCAAAATTTTTCCTTCGGCAACAACCATGGTGGTGCCTCATTAAAACACTAAATTTAGAAATTCTTAACACACAATTGGTTCTGAAAGTTAACAAGTCATTATGCCAAAACAAATACTACTACTCTTGCCTTCAATCTTTCAAACTTTTTAACTAATTTACTTTTCTAGATATTTCGTAACTTTAAATGTATGTCTTATTACTCGTAAAGCGCTTAGCAACAATTTAATAGGCACGATATAAGCTCTCAAATAATTATTAATTATTATTATTATCAACTTTTGGAATACAACTTCTAATCGTACCCTAACACAATCTTAATCGAGTCAATAACAAGCACATGCAAGTACATTTTTGTACTACCTGTATTTACAGCACCTTCCTTGCTTTCATAACTTGCGCTAATGGATGACTGTGACCATATGCTTGTCACACCAGAAGCTACTTAAACCGGTATATTTTTTATCAACTTTTCTGACCTGCCACATTACCGCGAAGCAAACTAAAAGTTTTTAGAAATAAAGGGCATAAAATATAACGAAGTCGCAATATCTGTACCAAAAAGGTAGCATTTGTTCGCATTATATTACAACAAGGCATTGCACATGTTATTATAAAGCTGTTCCAACATCTGAGTCCCGCGGATCCCTCAGAGGTCCTTCACTCCTCAGGGAATGGATCAGAAAAATTATAATCAACAGTCGGATTGAGCTGCTGCGCATATGTGAGCTGTAAACAACACCTTTAGGTGAGTCTACGTCAGAAATAGCGCTATAGTAATGCAGTTACCACTTAACTATTTCACTAGTAATTGCGGGATAGGCTAACGATATTGGAAATATGCTTTCCTACCAAGGTCTTCAAGATTTCTCGCATAGAAAAGCGTAAGCAATGAAGAATTCTTTAAGGGAGGGCGTCTTTAAGACAACACACAGAAAGAGTTTTTAAGGGAGGGAGTCTTTATGAAGTCTTGAAGAAGTCTTTAAGGGAGGGAGTCTGTAAGACAACACACAGAAGGAGTCTTTAAGGGAGGGAGTCTTTTAGAAGTCTTTAAGGGGTGAAGTCTTTAAGGGAGGGAGTCTGTAAGACAACACACAGAAGGAGTCTTTATGGGAGGGAGTCCTTATGAAGTCCTGAAGAGGTCTTTAAGGGATGGAGTCTTTAAGACAACACACAAAAGGAGTCCTTAAGAGAGGCAGTCTTTATGAAGTCTTGAAGAAGTCTTTAAGGGAGGGAGTCTTTTAGAAGTCTTTAAGGGGTGAAGTCTTTAAGGGAGGGAGTCTGTAAGACAACACACAGAAGGAGTCTTTATGGGAGGGAGTCCTTATGAAGTCCTGAAGAGGTCTTTAAGGGATGGAGTCTTTAAGACAACACACAAAAGGAGTCCTTAAGAGAGGCAGTCTTTATGAAGTCTTGAAGAAGTCTTTAAGGGATGGAGTCTGTAAGACAACACACAGAAGGAGTCTTTAAGGGAGGGAGTCTTTTAGAAGTCTTTAAGGGGTGAAGTCTTTAAGGGAGGGAGTCTTTAAGACAACACACAGAAAGAGTCTTTATGGGAGGGAGTCCTTATGAAGTCCTGAAGAGGTCTTTAAGGGATGGAGTCTTTAAGACGACACACCAAAGGAGTCTTTAAGAGAGGCAGTCTTTATGAAGTCTTGAAGAATTCTTTAAAGGAGGGAGTCATGAAAAAGTCTTGCAGAAGTCTTCAGAGGAAGTCCTTAAGAGAGAGTCTTCAAATTCCTTTAGGTACGTAGTTTTCCTCAATGATAACAAGCGTCAGGCCGTCTCCGCGATAACAATGTAGATAAATAAAACTTTAGTACAACGGTATTATCGTAAAGCGATACTTCTGTGAGGGGAAAGTGATACGAGAAGAGCTAGCGCCAAGAATATCTTTTTGTAACCAATTTATGGGAATGGCCCTCGCAATAACGTGACGCTGTTTCGCCATCTACGTCTTTCCACGTTTCTACAGAGTACCATTTCATGACAGCAAATGTATCAAGGAAAGGTAGCCAATAACATTACCGATGAAGTAACAACAGAGCGATCAGAGGAATACATCGACAAGGCAGACCTCCTAAGAAAGAAAGCAACTTGTCGATCAAAATACTTACTTAAACGTAGACAGAGTTCCTTCCGTTAATTGAAGGATATCGGGCAAGGACACCGATACTCTCACAAAAACTGTCCAAATGTCCCGTACGACATGTATGGAATCGCCCATATATATATATATATATATATATATATATATATATATTTATATCATATTCATGCATGCTTTACATCATTTATTGTACATAAAAGAGAGATGTCTGTCCAAAAGCATTTATAATTAAGCAAATTTATACTACACTAGGAAAACATATAACTAGGGGGAAACACACTCTAGTCACACTCAATGGCAGAACTTCCTTGGTCAATTCCCATCTTACATTGACACTTGGTCTCCAGTTGTGCTATGTTAGATGTCAATGTCTACCTATGGATGATTGTGAGGTAATGGCTTCACTGCAGGAGTCACATATTTGAGTACAGGTGATGATATATTTTCTATTTCTCTGGTGTCTTTCCAAAACAAGGACACCACAAGGAATTTTTACCAACACATAAAATAGCATTATTTCTACCCAAGATATAATTCACCAAGATACCGAAATATACAATAAAGATTCACTTTATCTTACAACTTGAGTCATTTTATCAAACTATAGCCTAAACTAAGTGCACCTTTGTTTTTGGTGCCCTTTTCACCCACATTCTTTATCAGCCACCTCTCTTCAATCAGGATCTAAAAAGGTTCAGTCACCACAAAGAGCATTAGATCAGTCCTTTTCATGAAAATCAAACCAATGTTCCACTATTTATAAGAGGTATAACAAAACAGTGCGAGAAAATAATTTGATAGTCTTTACACTTTCTCAACAGAGAAGAAGTAAAATTGGCAATAAAAGTTGTGGAACTTGGGGTATAGGAGGCTGGTATATGCATTCTTCCAGCAAAAAAAATTAAGAAGTACCTAGAGCCACTTCCCTGCCCTGCATATTACCAACTATTTGGCTTTGTGCTAAAGCCAGCTAAGACCACTGCTTACAACTATTACACTATTACTTATCCTGTAACTAAATCTTTGTAATCTGCTTGGTAATGCTGTCCCTTCAAGCATATACTTTTAATAGCATTTACTTTTAATCATGCATGTAATACTCAAGCAGTCAAGTTTATTTGTGCATGTTTTCATATTGTTATCATTATCATCATCATTATTAGTATATATATATATATATATATATATATATATATATATATATATATACCCTATGTTTATATTATATATTCTAACATTTAAGTATACATAATACGTAAGCCCTATAATATAACAGCATTATATTTATAATCATCTGTTAGTGGATTCAAAAGACTCACAGCATCAAAGTTTAAATACCTTGATTCTTACAATATCATAAAAACACCAGTCCCAAACACAAATATTGTAAATTTGTATGTCCTAATGGAACACAGTTCCTCCATATTTTATTAACCAATTCCGATGCATTAAATCCGGATACCATGAGATCTTTCCTCTTGCTATTTTTAAAACCTTGTATTAAACGATTACTGTAAAGCTTTACTGTACTTCCACGTTTTGTTTTGAAGCATAAGTTACCATTTCGGGTTAATTAAATCAAGCATAAAGTTACTATTACACCTAATGTGTTTGGCCATTCCCATCAACCATCATATCTTGGCCTACAATCCGGCTCGAAGTACGCGTATACGAGTCCTAGTCAAGAGACTGGCGTAAAATAAGTGTTGAATATATCTACATAAATCACCTAAAAAGTTAAAAGGAGTCTTACTTACGTACTGGAATGTCACAGAATATAAGAGCCACCTGGATGATGTCTCTTGAAAGCTTCCTTCACGAAGTCACGCTGCTTACGTCCGGACTTTGTTTAGATGACATCATTGCTAAAGAGCACTTTATTGAAGAGGCGTAAAAACCATCCACCAGAACTAGGGGTTCATGAATTATTTACAAGAACTCACTGGCACCCTTTTGAACCCCGAAATGGCTCGCCATTGACCAGTGTTAAGGAATTTCCTTCTAATGGATGGACTATTGTTTAATTTGGAACCTTAGGCACTGATCATCCTAACAGGAAGTGATTAATTTTGTTTTTGAAATTTATCTGACACTCCTCAGAGTACTAACGTCAGAATGACCGAAATGGAAAGTGTGAAAGAGTATACCCAACTGTATTTTGAGGGAGCCAATCAGAAATTGGACTGCCTCAATGGCTTGTGTTTTTGGACGTGTGTTAATGGACGCTGATTTACGTGCGATGTTTCATTAATAAATTCCAGGACGTCTCTGGGCTATTCAAAATATGTACGTAAATCTCAGAGCCTTCCAGGCCTTTGCTTAAATGGTAATCAATATTGGCAAGGGTCTAAGAAAAAAGATTAAATTCAAGACAAAAACAAGTTGTCCATTAAGTATGATAGAAGAATATTCGAGTACATGTCATTCTTGCATACTCTACAAATTTTCATAATTTGATATGTGAACCTTGAAGGATATTTCCGAGTCTGCTACATATAAATAAGTCATTATGACAGTAATTGGAATGAAAACAGGAAACTGAAAGAATTTTAATCGGAATCAATGGAGAAGAGGTGAGGGAATGGTGGAAGGAATCGGTCGTGATAATCAAGGCGGTGCCTATGGAACACTGTCGTAGTCCTTATATAAAGAATTGCCGGATGAATCTAGTAAAATGTAGCTTTTGCCTTGTCGATTTGTATCAAGATGACCGGGAAGAAAAATGACAACGTGTCGAAACTACTTCCCGCCTATTTTTATCTTAATCGATTTGAAATTTCATTTGCTCACATCATTGAATACTCTACGTGATGTTACCACAAAAAAATATTTCGAGGAAATCAAGTTCTTGATGCATCATTGTAGTAACCCACTCGTCAAAACAAAATTTCACGTTTAAGACTCAATTCATCGTTGAATAACGGTAGTTTGAATTTCTAAAAAGGAAACTATCTGAAGGAACATTGCTGCCTTAGCATATTTAGTACGACCATAAAGTGGGTTGAAATATAAAGATTTGGATAGGAACGATTCCAATTTTGAAATGTCATATCTTAATGTTTGGCAAAAATATCGTTTACAAATTTGCACAGACTATTTATGTCAACAGAAAGAATGTATAGAGCGCATAAAGTTGTAAAAAGTTTGAAATTTCATAACGTCACACGTAAACGATCTAACACAAGCGCATCAATACAACTCCACATACATCACTGTATTCCTAACGCAAGTGTAAACAACAATTCCCACTACTTACTCTGCCTATGTTTGTGTTATCCAATGCGGCATCTATCTCATCCAAAACAAAGAAAGGTGCCGGTTGATAACTGGTTGGAAAGAAATGAAAAGAGAAATTAGATAGCTAAACATCGACGTGAATATAATTTCTTATTATAATTATTCATAGTTTTGCGACCTTAGGCTCACTGTCTTCTTGACATGACCAAATCTATCTACCTATTTCGATTTCTTGAGAATGTTTGCCGCCTCGTCATTGTTTTTTTGGCCCCGCTAAAGATATTTTTACAGCAAGCACGTCTGCTACTACTGTATCTTGACAATATAACTTTGGTTCTGTGTCTTAGCTAAATTCAGTTCTATAAGATATTGAGACACATGTTCAAACCACTTTTTGCTGCCTTCGGTATTGGAAGCAGAGTTTCAGAGTTTTCATTTCTACAAAAAAACAAATAAGCAAAAGATGAAACACTGTTCAGTCGCTAGAACTGCCAATATTCAGTACTTGTGGGGCCTGGGTTCGAGTCCCGGTGGTGCCATTATTGATTTCTCAATTCTTTGGCTACTTCACTAAATCGTCCTTTCCGAACCTGCTCTCTATTTACAAAGATATGCGTATGGAGCACTCAGGCTGATCTTCCAATTGAGGGAAACTGGATGAGACAACATATGTATTAGAGCACGGGCAGTTGAAATTGGAAGTAAAAGGGGTCGTTATTCGGTTGATTTAGCTTACTCCGCAAAAAAACACTCAGAAAAATCGTGGGTCCTGTCCTGGGTTCACATCTCAGTGGCACTGTTCTCATTTGTCTTTCACTTCTTAGCTCATAGCTGAATATATGCTCATACCTGTGAATGGCAAATAGTAATGCACCCAATGTTATTTTGATATATTGAAGTAGAAACGTCTTCAATTGAAAATTGATCTAGAACAATTTAAAATCCTTAGCATTTTAATATGCTCTGCGCAGATCCCACAGTCTTCCACCAAATATCTTTTTATTTCAATATACGGAACATTAAGCTGGATCTTCTTTCCTTCCATTTTTTTATCTGATACCGAGCTAAACTTATATGGTACCAACATGACAGTCCAGGGCTTATGTGGAATAAAGTGGCATTCCCATAGGGAATCATTGGGTTAACCGGGCACGACTGCATAATGATTCCAACGCCTTGACCACTCCAGCAGAAACCTGTAGGTTTCTGACACCACCGCGCCTCAACCGATCTTCTTGATATCTTGACATTGACTTCTTTCTATAATTCTCTATTTCCGAAATCTTATCTTTTGTCTCCTGCTGGTCTCCCATTCATGTCACAAACCTACATTGATCAATTCTATTCCTCTTGTCTGGTCCTCAGGGAGTCATATGAAGGTCTAGCTATACAATTCAGAGAGGGTCATATATAAATTGCGTTGAGATGTAAGTGTCTATTCACCAGTAGATGAGGAGTCAACATGACAATTCAGTAAAATTTCTGTTACATTTTGTATCTTTTCTTTAACTTACCGTATTTCCTCGAAAATATCCTCGTCTTATTTTTTTTCTGAAATGAACTTTTACGGCTCATTTTTGAATCGGCTTACTTTTAAAGTGTTTTCGGAAAACAGACTTGAAAAACACGATAAGAATAATAACACTAAGCTTTTAAAATGTTCGTAGAATATTCTACAGATACTATCCACTGATAAACAAGCTCCTTTGAGTCCTCTGAAAGTGGTCGACTGCCAGAACCAGTAGTTGTTTGGCTTCGGAAAACCCATTTTTGATACCTTTATGCAGAGAATCCGACTGACCTTTCCACCTTCTAATGTTATTTCATCGATTCCAAAATTTCTTGCGGCTGCATTGTTTCAACAGCCTTTCTCCATGATATACTTCAATACTTCTGCTTTAAATTTCGTGTAGAGAACGACTTTCTCGTAGGAGTTATTTTTACAAACTAAGCAAATACAAATCGAATCATGTGCGTTGCAATAGCTTCACTGGGTCTCGGCTTATTTTCGAGGTCGGCCTATTTTTGTGGTGTCTACTAAGATATCTCGGCCTATTTTCGAATCGGCTTATTTTCGAAGGTCGGCCCATTTTCGAGGAAATACGGTAAGCTATTTGCTTAAGGAAGAATTTTGACAACTGTTTGCACCCACCCATTGTTTATAGTAAGTCTCTCTCCATCTATCATTGGGTTACCGACTTTCGACCAATCTTTTTCTCCATTTTGACCCTTCCCTCGCATCTTCATTCTTTAGGCCAATCTTTGCAGCATCATTTGCCCCTCCATCTCATCGGTTGATTACTTCGTCCTCTACTTCCTTCGACTTCAAACACCATTGCTCTCTTCACTCCTTTTCTTACTACATTCTTCTGGTAGTATCGTAAACAGCTCTCTCTCACAACATCACCAAATCCAGCTTTCAATCCTGCTAAACTCAACAGATAATTCTTACTTTTCCCCTCACTCAGCATCCTTTCACAAATCAATCTCGGAATTCCCTTTCACATTCATTAAGTACTCTTTCTTCACCTGCTTTCACAACCCATGTTTTTACACTATAAACCAATACTGGCCTTACACAAGTTGCATCCATCCTTCCTCTCGCAGAACATCCTTTAATTCATTGAACCTCTTCCATGCCATTCTAACTCTTGTGATCACTGCTAGCTGACAACCTTCACTTGCATTTAAATTGTCACCAAGATAACAGAAAGAATCTACCTTTTCCAAGCAAAAAGCCTTGCTTATCACTAAAATCATCAGCTGCAGCTTCTTTCATACAACTCTTACACTTCAGACTTTCTACCATTCTCTTGACAAATCTCTTCACTCCATGGCACCATACCTGTATCCACTTCACACACACTTTACAGTCTGCAGCATTTTTCACTCACTGGGTACTTGGGTACTTGGGTACTTGGGTACTTGGGTACTTGGGTACTTGGGTACTTGGGTACTTGGGTACTTGGGTACATGGGTACTTGGGTACTTGGGTACTTGGGTACTTGAGTACTTGGGTACTTGGGTACTTGGGTACTTGGGTACTTGGTATTTTGCCTTTGGTCGAAAAATATTATGTCGGTTATTGAGTATCTGGTGATATTAGTATTTAATTCATCCCTACGATTTATGTACCTGTTTTTCCATTAGAACATGAACTTTGGTAAATTATAATAATTAGTAAACTGGGCAATCCTGGATTTCCCAGCATAAATTCACAGTGTAACAAAGTTAATTTTCATATTTCTGTGTGCGATCCCAGGCATAATTTCGATATATATAATAATTATCAAATTAACAAAAAGAACTATACATTTGCTATGTCCTTTTGACAAAAGGTATTCTTTACAGCGACATTAAATTGACACTTTTATTTACGTTACCGTCATCAAACCTTATCCATCAAATTGCTTGTAGGGAGATAAAAATCAGACGAGTTCAATCTAATCCAAGAAAAACTTGGGATTTATTATGTGATAATGGTGCAACAAATTAGTGTATTTATTATTATAAAATCAACGTCATTAGCGGGGTCATTATTTTGCTAACAAGGTGTTTAGTTTATGATTAACTATTCTCTGGAATAAATGAAGCATTATTTACCTCTTTTAGAATGAAAAGCATGAGACCATGACAGTGGAAGGAAGACTAAAGACGAAGAAATCAAAGAAGACTGCAACTGCCTTTGAAGTTCTAGAATTGTTTACAGTTGACGTTGATGAGTACAGCATTGGATAGCCATTGATAAATAATAATCAATAATATTTTTAAAGTCCTAATAATAATCGTGATTGAAGAAACTTTTGACTAGTTATATTTCATCTTCTGTTCAAATATGAGTAAAAATGAAATACTGTTATGTAGTATAGCTTTGAAGTCTTTAAAAATATATGCATTAAAGGTCTCTTTGTGACTCTCTGGCCTCAATCTCTGTAGATATACTTCAGACCAGGGGTGGCCACTGGCCAGCCTTATTTGCCCGGAATGACAAATTTTGATTTTTGTAGTCAAGCGAGGGCATAAACAATTCTTACAATCGGATTATCCTGAGGATCCTGAGATTGTTTCTTCAAAAAGTTGTAATTGGTGAAAATTTTAGACCTGTCATAAAGCCTAAAAATTGAAATTTTTTATCGGGCGCAACTTAAGTATTCTATGATTCGTATTAAGTAAGACTAGTTTAGCGGTATAACAATTCTTCAAATTGCACCTACTGAAATTGTAGGGAGTTTGGACGAAAGGATTGGAGTGTACGCTGCTAAGTATCAAAACCCTTTACTATGAGCCTTGTCATAATCTAGTTTCTAGGCTTTCTGTTAAAACTCTTTAGCACATCAAGTATATCTGTAATCGAGGTAATATGAAATTCTATTTAAATAGTGTTCTATCTGTTAAATGTGTTAATACTTAGAATATTTTTGAATTTTTACATCAAAATGTCTCCTCAAAAGTATAGCTAACCATATATCTCAGGCAACTATATTTTTGAGCAGAGTCCCTAATTATAAACTAATCGAGATAAAACCGTCAACATCAATGATTTATACTACCTAAAGTTGGCAAAATATAAACGAAAACCAAAAGGGTAGGCCTACAACATGAATTAGAAAGATTATATTCAAACTGCTTGGAACTGTGGAAAAAAGGTGCTGCAGAGTTTATAGATTATGTATCTTTAAGTATTAGTTCTTCTTGAGGAGGAGCCGATGCACGTTTTACATTTCAGCTATGATCCATTTCAAATAAGAACTTGAGAGTAAAACTAATATTGCTTCCTGAACAACAAAATTTAGTTACAGATTTGAACAAAAAGCACTGGAAAAGACAGCAGCTCGCCTGATGACAATAGCAGCAGCACATTGAGTCACACAGAGACAACCGCGAGATAGACTGAATGATAAAGTGCACGTTTTCAAATAGTCTTCTTCTTCTTCTTCTTCTTCTACTACTACTACTGCTACTACTACTACTACTACTACTACTACTACTACTACTACCACTACTACTATTACTACTACAACAACAACAACCACTACTACTACTACTACTTCTACAACAACAACAACAACAACAACAACTACTACTACTACTTCTACTACTACTACTTCTACTACTACTACTACTACTACTACTACTACTACTACTTCTACAACAACAACAACTACTACTACTACTACTTCTCCCTCTAGTAGTAACTTTTTGTCAATGGTTATACTTCTTGATGCTATGTTACATTTCACTGGTATACTGTCTTGACATTCTGAATTATTCGTTTCGTAGTCAACTGATATATTGAAGAATTGCCCAAGCAGTGCGATCCTGCAGTTGGAGAGATGCGTTGTCGGGAATGATGTCCCTCCATTGGATTCTGTAAGTGTGAAAAATATATGGATTCCGTTTATCACTATGGCAGTTCATCTGGGGAATAAATTTTTCTCACGAGCGAAAAATCGCACGCGCAAGTGCTGTGACATGAGCGAAAAATCGCACATTGCACGTACTATAAAGCTGACGCCCTCGTGATGTTTGTAGTATACGAGGTCTTGTTTTTAGTTTTTAGGTAGGTCTCCTAGACCTTTTTCACAGAGTGTTCGACTTTTGGATTTACATCACATATGCAGCACATATGGATATCTGAAACCGTTTTTATGCTGTAAGGAATGTCATCGGTGTAGCGATCAAGAAAAAGCTGGTTATCATAGGGAAAAAGAGCTACTGAAGCCCAACATGGGGCTAGGTTCCACACCGCTTCTCGGCCTTTTGGTAAGGATTGGATGTAGTGTCTGTTCTCATTGATGACAGATGCTTTCCATAATCCGCGAGAGGCGGTCCTACTGGACGGTTGAGCCTGCCTCATGGATTGCTTCTCTGCCTGTTAGCCAAAAAACGGAGGGTAGTTGCCCTAGGACACTACAGCTGTCCTTCGTTTATTAGTTAGCCTGTTTGGTGGTCTTTCTGTTTATTTAGGGTAGTTTTAATGTCGGACCCACTGCTCATCAGGGGTCTTTGATTGAGAGAATGCCACGTCTTAGATATAGAGGCTGTCATACCGGTCAAAAAGTCTCCCTTATCTGAGACATTGGGACGTGGCTATGATGGCGAAAAATTGGGACGTGGCTATGATGGCAAAAAACACTTAAGAGCAGTGTGTTGCTGCTTTGCGTCTACTCTCCTAAGAGAATAAATCAGAAAAATATTAACGGCTTCATTTTGCTTAACGTTTTCGCCATACACTGATCACAGCAAATAGGACAGCATTGGCTTGAAAATCCATTATAGGTTGATAACCATCAAAAGGATTCGTTTGTGGTATTAGCCAAAACCTGATTACCTTTAATTGTAAGATACTAGGCTCCACATCGTATACAAAAGTGAGGGAGTACAAAGGAATAAGTGGCCGAGAGCTCATTCAGGATACACAACAATGTATTTAAGCTACAAGTCGGATGTCAGCCGAAACTTTCTGAGCTCCATTGTTGCTCATGTGATTATAGCGTTAAATTGGTGTCAGCATTAAGCTTTTTCAGTCGCGCTCTATAAGCACTTAATGGTGAACACTCGCATCAAACTGATGTGAATGATAGGCTACCACCAATGCTGCAAGGCTGATGTTGATAGGCGACCACCGCTATCGGCATACCGAACTAAGAGCGCGTGAACTACCGATAGGTCAGTCGATCCATGGTGACAGATTAAGGGGATGACTGGCCTGTCTTTGTAGACATCCCAAGGCTGGATGCTGGTAGTGGCACAACCGTTAAGGTTTGTGCTGTTGCTAGTAGCGTGATGTCTGCGGGAGCTATGCAGCAGCCATGACGCTATGCAGCCGCTCACCTGTATATTATTATTATTATTATTATTATTATTACTTCGAAAAATGTATACACTGATTCAGTTCTGACGTCAAAACAAGTCTCAGAATCGTCGCCGCAGGACAGGAAAAAGAAATAGCGAAAACATTGTGTACAGTACACAATGTTTTCGCTATTTCGTGCAATATTCTTATTTTGTACCACAAACAAACTATATATATATATATTATATATATATAATATTTAATGAGAAAAACTACATTTTTGTCATTTTGAGATAATTATTCCTCAGTAATTGTATATATATATACTTATATGCATTGCAGTATGTTACAAATGTTACAGGCATATAGTGAAATCAGGCATTACAAGTATCTAATTCAAATATAGGGACTGATTTGTTTTCTCTTTGGAATTATTCTTAGGTGTATCAAGAATGCAGATGGAGAACTTGTCTATGTTAGACATTTTCTATGACACTTTGTACGTTAGAATTTATTAGACTGAATTTGACCTTAATTCCTATTAATTTTCATTAGCTTGTTATACAGTTCTTGTTTGGCTCTTTAACTATACTTCCATTAAGATTCTTGTAAGTATTGACTCAACCCAGGAAATTTCTGTCAACATATTTTTTAGTTAACATTTTTAGTTACCATCAGGTGCCTGCTATTTTTTTCATATACGTTGTACAATTCTCTTTCAGAAAAATTTTCATAGTTACTTGATTTCTGCTGATTCACTCCTTACTCAATTTCTTCATTATAAGCCAGTGGATCAAGCCTTGTTGACCCTTTTATTATGCAATCACCTTAAAATTTTATTGATAGATCAATTGGGTATTGTTCATGTAAGTCCCTTTCAAATAATTATATAGACTTGTTGCCTAAACTATTCAAGGCACTTGGTGTAATTTTAACATTAAAATTTTAGTCATTACATGAAAGGCATAGAGATTTCAGTAATTACGCAGAGTGAAATAGTTATTAAACACAATGCCTGAAAATTTTCAGTCAACTCATAATGCCTGTAACACATATACAGTCATGCAGCTCAAACTGAAATGTAAGCTTCTTGTCTTATTTATTTCATATTTTATCATGCTTGCCAATGTCTTGGATTCTGGAAGTAAATTCAGGATTTGACTCGAGAAACGTTTAGATTCCATCAAAGTATTTGCGTTGACCTGTAAATGTTACTTAATGCCACAGAAGATTTGTTTACCAATGTAAAGTAAGTTTGCAAACAATTGCCATCACCCCTAGTTTCAACACCCCACCTTTTATTAAATATCAGGAAACTGTACAGGGTAAATTTTGCTCAGCACTTTGTAAGCCATTAATTTGTCATGCATATTTTCTGCTTGAGGCACTTGCTTTTTGACTGTCTTGTAAATTTTTTTGTAAGTAAGAACTGACAAATTCGACCTGAATAATTTTTTGTCAGAACAGGCCCGTGGCCACTGATGGGGTAATTAGAGCTAAACCCCTAAAATTAAGGATCACGCCTTCCCCTCTTTACAATTTTCAATGTCAAGAGTACCTTAAGGTTAAAATGTAAGCCTTTCTTAAGAAAGAGTAGCGTCAAGTCTTACAGCCACCCCTGCCCCAAAATCTAACCCTGGCTAAGGGCCCTGATCAGGATTTTTCCTAATGTAAACCTTAGCGCGTTAAAAATAAACGCCTACAATTCACTAAAACGATTGTATACTCTTTTTTGATTCATCGTATGCACTCGGTAAAAACAAGTTGTGGTCACTTTGGCCTCATTACATCAAATCCTTCAGCACCTCTTATTCCACAATTGCTCTTAAACTGCCTTAAATCTCTTTTCTCTACTTTCAACAAATTCAGCGAATAGCTAACTTTAGCTGAAATATGTAACTGAGATCTATTTCTTACATTAACCTTGCTAAAATCCTCTAATTTATGAGTCGCTTTTTCATAGTGTCTCCTGTTAATTGCGTACGTGCAAGGGCGGCCTCCATAGTGATAGTGTCTCCTGTTAATTGCGTACGTACAAGGGCGGCCTCCATAGCGCGTCATATTTGGTTACACATTCAATAGCGGGAGAACAATAGAGTTATCCTTCCAGACTTTTTATTTATAGTTCAATGGACTGCTTTCACTTCCTTCAAATTGTGATAGTCCTGCATAAAAGGCTAAAATGGCTGAAGAGGCAGCTAAAAAGAATGATGCAAAACAGTAAATGAGACAACAAATTTAATGACAGGAAAGGTGAAGACAACAATTGATTTCTGAATGAAAGGAAAGATGGAAAATTGCTGATGATACGTGAAGATGAACAAAAAGGGTGTAAAATCATCTAACTTTCTTAGAGGGCATGGAGAGATGTCGAGACCATGTAGATTTTACGAAAAACATGCAGTACATCAGGCAACTTAAATAAATACCTGAGAGATAAGAGATGGGAGTTATTGGGAGTCTAACCACAAAGGGGGTCTGAGCGACTATGCAAATTGGAGGGGAGAAACTCTACAACCAATTGCAGGTAAGCTGTTGACATCCATACTGTTAGAGCAAATGAAATGCAATGTTAATAAGAAAATTTGGCAACAATAGTTCAAACTTGGAAGCTTATGTACAGGTGTCATCCATTCATTAAAAAGGATTTTAAAGATAATTAGAAGTACCTTGGAAATTCTATTATTCACTTTGTCATCTTCTCCAAAGTGTCTAATTCCATCAAGGTAAAGACTCCAGGTAAAAAAACAAAACATAGCTTCTAAAGAATAAGTGTCTATACATACCTTGCATTCTGGTCCCTCACATTCTTCACAACAGTTTCCACGTGGTTCCATGTTCATGCAACAGCAGCAAGTATCATTGCACCACTAAGAAAAATTTGACAATATTACTCTGTGCATGCAACAGAACTGTTAAGTTAGCAGGCTGCGACTAAACAATTGAAAGAACTACTTTAAGTGGCCCACAGACGCGCAATATTCTTGACAGTAATACTGATGAAGGCGTAAATTGATAACATTATTGATCGTCTGTGGGCGATAATTGAAGCATGGCACAGTATCTTGACGAAATCAAAGTCCGTAGATATTTATTGACGGTCCGTTGATAATTTTGAATTACTTGCACCAGGGAGGTGTTAATAGAATTGGGATTTATGAAAGGATGTCTGTGGTTTGGAGCACGTGATCAATATTGGCCCAGTATTTTAGTCTTTTCTTTGCAGTTCCAAGGATAGCTGTTCCGTACATGATGAAGGGCACAAGTGAAATGAGCCAGTATGGTCAATAAAATTGAAACATCTGTGGGGCACCCGAAAATTCATCAATAAAAGTCTATCATCATGATTGTCAATTTTCATTGAGCGTCTGTGGGCCGCTTTACACTCTTACCAGCAAGAACAATGCTTGAGAAAACAAAGGTATGCATAAATTTTACCAAGGATTTTTTTATTAAAGTTTGCACAATCTAGTTTGCATCAAAACTTTCTTTATATAAGCAATATACAACTCTTCAGAAATATGTACAGCATCTGTGTGCTCCATGCTGTATAAAGATATTATAGATATTGATTTTATAGATATTTTAAAGAAAACAACCTATTTTACTTCTTTACAAATGACATATATATATATAAAAATCAGAAATGTTTTCTAGTAGATACCTCTCCCAGATACCTGATGATCGCCTTGGCGTGAAATTCAGAGTTGTATCGAAAATCCAGACTATTTCTTGTCTCCCAATTGTAAATTGCTCTGCAATCATTGCATTGAGCACTTAATGGTGTATGGATTTGTTCACTTAAATATATGATATATATATATATATATATATATATATATATATATTCTCATCAGACACATTGCAATTATATATAATTCTCAAAGAGTGGAGCATTACCACAATAGCTTGCAGTTTAACGGCGCTGACCGGATTCGAACCCGAGGCCTCATGATTACTAAACCAACGCCTCAACCATTGAGTCCGCTTGTTCAATAGTGTTGACTTATTTGCTTACACTAAGAACAACTTCTCCATTGTACGAAGGTGGCATCTCTTTTCTCCCCCGTGATACTGTGGCAACTTCCTCACAACTTCACATTCAATTTTAAATTGTTTGCCACTTGACTTCAGGCTCCAAACGAATTTGGATAACTCCATTTCTTTGGAATAAATGGCATTTCAAAACCATTTACACCACTGTATTTCTTGGTCGCAATTGAGATTGGCCTGAGAAGATCGTTGAAATTCAAACAAAATGTAGTTAAATCTTCGCAAATTTGGGAAAATTCAGAAAACTCGTCTCAATGGAGTCGCTTTGCATGTATGGTTAAGGGGTTGACTCTTAAAGGTAGAGTGGCCAAGTTATTAAACCGCTTCTCAGCCTTTTGGCAAGGAATGGATGTAGTATCTGTTCTCGTTGATGACGGATTCTTTCCGTAATCCGCGAGAGGCGGTCCCACTGGGCATTTGAGCCTGCCTCGTGGCTTGCTTCTCTACCCGATAGTAAAAACTGCCCTGTATTTGTTAATTAGCCTGTTTGGCGGTTTTTCTGTTTATTTAGGGTAGTTTCAATGTCGGGGTCACTGCTCATCAGGGGTCTTTGATTGAGAGACTGCCAAGTGATCAAAGCAGCTGACTCATCCAATGGGTATGAGATCCTGCTGTAACATTCCTGAGCCAGATATATGAACTGCGTTGTGTTTCACTGTACCGAGTTTTAAAATTGAGACGTGGCTATGATGGGCGAACAACACGCCATGTGTGGCTGCTGTATTAATACACTTCCGAAGGGAGTGGATCAGAATAAAATAAACAGGACTGCGTTGAGGGGCCTTTCATTGTGTCCCGTACTAAAGGCCTAAATACAAATACAGTGTACTTAAACAAGACTTAAGCAGCTAAAACTGAAATCAAAAAATTAGTTCAAGTTCCTGGATAAGAAAGGAGCTGTTCATATGTTCTGAGGGGCGTCGCCCTTGGACGCGCCAGCTGCTCTTTATTTATTAGTTAGCCTCTTAGGTGGTTTTTCTGTTTATTTAGGGTAGTTTCAATGTCGGGCCCACTGCTCATCAGGGGTCTTTGATTGAGAGACTGCTGTTAATATGTTCTGAATTCGTGATAGGAAAAACTGCGAATTGGTAAATTATCTGGAGCCATACCAAAATATATGTGAGCAATATTTTATCATATTCTCAAACCCCAGGTTTTAACTCTTTTGTAGGGGATGGGGTCGTTTTCGACCCCATAAGGGCTTCCCCCCTCTAGTTTGTTTTGGAGGTTTCCCTGTGGTCATGATTTTGTTTTCTACTGGTTCCTTGTGAATTTTCCCGCATTTTGAATGTTGATTCAAACCTCTTCGGTCACGGCTTCGATTTCACGAGGTATGCCAACAGAGGAAGCTCTAAACTTGTTTTTCACTGATGAAAACACCATTCCCAGTGAAATTAAACATAACAGAGATGCAGAAGATAGTTTGAAAGGAATACAGCGGGGATAGAATGTAAAATAGAGTCCTCAACTGAAAATCAAACTTGTGGAAGTTCCAAGATCGATGTTGTTGATGCTGCGCTTCCTTCAAGTTCAAGGACTCCGTTTTCCTCGGCGACAAAGATATCATAAATGAGGTAAGAATTGTTTTTTTATCCACAATTATTATCAGGTTTTAATTGAAGTTAGGTTTTTATACTATTGGCTACAATTTCCTACCCCTATATTCATAATTCCTGGGTATCAAACTAAGATTGAAGTTTCGTTCAAATCAGCTGATTCAGCTGACATTTATCATCACTGAGCTGAAATTGGCGCTAATACAGATCTGCACCCCCTCTTGGATTTTCATATCTTTACATGTCTTCGGTAAGTACGCCATAAAAACTCGGTGATTCAGTACTTTTATTTAATTTAATTGCCATTTTAAAACAAAAATAACACATATTTATTAGCTATAGAAATAACTTCGTATAAGACCCTAACATAAACGCGTAGGTTAAGATTTCACACAACAACGCCAACGTCATGAGCGAGAGGAGAAATTCAGTCTCTATTGCAACATTTATTGCCAAATCATTCATTTAATGTACTTTGAAATGTATTGTGACGTGCCTGCTAAAATTCACAATATCAACTGTAGTTTAAACAGCAGCAATTTATCATGGCTGTTGCATGCTTTACCTCGTCCTCGCCCCGTACAAGTAGATTTCATGTGATTTCGTTGCCTATCTCATGTCGTGATATCGTACATCAATTTATACCATATACCATAGGCTAATAACCGGAAGGAAATTTCTTCGTAAGGGAGGAATTCGGAAACTTCAGGGAGCAAATTTAGCCGAGGGAGAGAATGGGAAGGATTATTGTTGCATATTTGCATCATATTGTATCATATATGTGTAGTTGGCACTAAGACCTGCGTAGGATCATTTTCGGTGTTTTCCGGAACGCCATCACCGTCTACTCGAGAGTATATGACTTTGTAGCTTGATCAAGGGGGTAGAGATTAGTTTCCTGCATTTCCAAGGGAGGCGTCAGACCACAGAGGCTAATAAGCATTGCCCTGAACAGAATTACGTAGAAGAACTTGAATAAGAACTGACACAAAACTGAAACTGAAGGGAAAGAAGTGATGAAAGGAACGAAGATTTCGTCTCGAAAATTTAAAAAGAACTCGCGAAACGACTGGTCAGATAAGAAGGCGAACTTGTAACAGAGCCTTGTTTTTACCGTCCATGACGCTACATTTGCGCCATGCGGCCTCTCTTTGTCACTACCAGCATAAAAACAGGGGTTTACTACTTCGCAAGTAGATGCAGAGCAATCAAGGTGACAGAAACCACTGGCAGAGGAAGACTGAAGAAAACATGAGAGGAAGTGACAAGGAAAGATTTCAAACAAAAAGGTGTCAGCAGAGACCCGTTGAAGGATAGAATAACTTGGAAGTCGATTTCAAGAAAGAGTCTCAACACTAGCGTGTAACAAAGGACGTTAAAACAAATATTATGATGATGATGATGATGATGATGATGATGATGATGATGATGATGATGATGATGATGATAATCCCGACGATCATACGTGGCTTGCCCATTGTTGCATGTTATTTTCTGCTTTTTAAAACCTTGTCCAATGAAGACGCTTCCCTTCAACTGAGAAATATTCTCATTTCAATTATCGGAGCTACAAAAAGCTAACATGTTATTTCCTTTATTAATAGGTGTACCAATTAGCTGTTACGTACTGAAGATGTTTGTTTGCTTTGTAGGTCAGGTTCATATGAAGTTGCAGAAGCTGATGGCGTTGCTAGAGGCACAAAGATCATTGTCCATTTAAAACAAGACTCGAAAACATATTCTTTAAAAGGAGTAGTAGAAGGTATTTGGAAATAGCTACTTACGGGTGTTAAGGTGCTCGTTTACGTTTATAGCTCCGCAGTCCTAATCAGAGGTGCCGTCGTGAAAGTTAGGGGGGTAGGGGTGGAGGGAGTGATGAGCAGCAAATGCCACGTCTATTATTATTCTCCTCAACTCTGCTACGTGAGATATAATTTCGAATTAATTGCAAATATTCACACGGCGGAAAATGTCCAACCAAATAACCTTTATTAAACAATTCACAAAATGGATAAAATTTTTAGTACCATTAACTGAAAACGAATGGGTTGAAAGGGGGCCAAGCCAACCCAACATTTTATAAATTTTTAAGAAGGGGAGCTTAGCCCCCTGCCCCCCCCTCCACGGCATCTCTGGTCCTTATCCAGGGCACTAGATCGCTGGTAATTGTGTAGAGAAATTGCCCTGTACTGAATAGTTACATTGTTACTAAATTGTCTCGGCTTCTGAGACCAATTCTGTGCTGTGCCATGATTTTGCCCCCTGCGACAATCGTTTCAATTCCTGACCTACACTATAACTTGATAACGTATCATTCTTGTTTGCTTTCACTTTAATCATCAATTGAAGCCTTACGTTCTCAAATGGGTTCAATAATCAAGTGTTGGTGAGACTTGTTACTGTGCAAGCGATGGAAGCGAGAAACACTTTTGCTGGATTGTTGTGTAAAATCTGGACGCCACTTGCGGAATTTCATTAAAAAGTCTAGCTTCAAGGAAATGGATAAACTTACCTACCAATGCTAGCCAGAACATACAAGCCGATAAGGCGGTTTCAGTGGGACCATTAGTTCAATAGTAAAATGGTCTCTTCTGTAATTTGATTAAATAAGATTTTCATTATTATAAGACATTGATGGCTCAAAGGGAGCTCAAGCCATTTAAGATAGAAAGGATAGACATCTGGCTCAAAGGGAGCTCAAGCCATTTAAGAGATCATTTTTATTAAATTATTTCCATTCCAACAATTTCATTAAATTATTACTTGTTTAACTATTCAACAATTTCCAACCAATAGTTTTATCAGGGAAGGGTTTCATATTACAAAATGATCTTTAAGATTTTCTCATAATTAAGTTCTTATCTCATTATTTTATTGCTCATTTCATTAAAATTATGATATTCAAAAAAAGAAAACAACCTTGCATGAAAGTTAAGCCATTAATAAATTGCATTTATTAAGCTTTCAGCCAAAATTAGAGGGCCAGTTATTCAAGAACAGGGTTAAAAACAAGGGGGATTATTTAAAGTGTTATTGCAGTTTGTTTGCCACATTTTGATGTAAATCAAAGCTATAATTTTATGTGTTATCTTTGTAGGGATCTTTCACATACCATGTTGGAGGAGGTTCCAAAGTTCAAGAGTTTAATGTTGTTAAACTCATTGTAAGTGTATATTCTAATGTATAGTTTATTTTTGTAGTCTATTTGTGGATTAATGCTCTGGTAGGGCATGTGCAGAATGAATGGCTCTAAAAGAGCTTCCTTTTGCAGATCATCAACTGTTGCATATGAACATCAGTTAGCTTTCAAGTTTTCATGATGTCTGTTCCCCATAGAGGTGCAATTTATTATTTGTAGAACTCAAATGAGTTATTTTATCAACTGACAACCTAAGACTTTAATGTGTTAAAGATTTATGATATGGCAAACTATATCGCTAGAGACGGTTTTCACATTATACTGTGCAAATTTTCAATTGAAAGAAACTTTACTAATCGTTCGTTTTTGTTTTTGTTTTTGTTTTTGTGTACAAATGTGATGCCCATGTTTATTTTGATTAACAGGTATTTGTCTGGTAATCGTCTCAAATCACTTGACGAAAATACATTTGTGGGATGCCCCAACATAGATGTTCTGTAAGTACTTTTAGAATTTCATGCTAGCAGGATATAGAAACCTCAGTATCTATTTTTTTAAAAGAGCCTTATTAAAAAATGCATCATAAATAGCAAAAATTATGGATAAAATTATTTAAGGAAGGTTTTTTGGGTGATGGTGAAAATTAGTGAAAATGACACGTTTCCTCCTAGTGTCTTGTATTTGTATGGCAAGAACATTAAACTTTTTCTTGCATTTCTTGCCTATAACTATGTGCTGGTAAGAAGTATTTGCAGTGCAAGTCCCCATGTACCCCAGCAATATGTATCCAGCGTGAACATGCCCTTGACAACATCATAGATGTCTGATATGCACTTTGTGTTTATTATATCAAGAACCATCTATTAAGCAGGTGACAGATGCTCAATAATATTGACAGTAACATTGGTAAACTTTTATCAGCGAAATCTTGCATTTCCCACATATGATTCACTTTTATTTACAATACTGGTTAATTTCATTAGTGCTCTTTTGTTGCAGACTGAGTAAAATTCTCCTCTTTGCCCTTTTGCAACAAAATGGAAAACAAAGTAATAACTAATGAATTAGACTGGGCAACAATATGGATCTTCTGCAGCAAAGAATTCAAAGATATTGACAGATCGTCAAAATATATATATATTGATTGCGATTTCATCAATGTATTATGCAATGTTTCAATGTACTTGCCTTCATTTGGGTCGTCTCTAGAGTGATCAAATGAAATGCAGACCTGTCTCTGCCTATAATACAGAAGCTGTGCATTTTCAGCAAATGTGTCTTGAGATTTTTATACCCCAAGATGGCTAGCTGGTTGCTGTAGTTGCAATTGTGAATAAAAGATGAACATGCTTCCAAATTCTGTCAACCAACTATTAAAACAGTGTATGATATACCTGGTAGTTAGTCTTAAGGGTTTTCTGTAGTCTATCTTCAGGTTTTAATCATTTGTTGCATTTCTTTTCTTAGTTATTTGGACTACAATCAATTTACAAGTGTTCCAACCAAAAGTCTAAAAGCACATGTATCCGAGTTTGACTGAACTACGTTAATTTAATTCTTATTTCAATGTGTCTTTGGCAAATTGATAAATTTGATTTGCGTTAATTTAAGTATCGCTAACTTTGGGCTTCGTTAATTTCATACGATAAGGTAAATGTCTTTATCAGCCCTGTTTACGCTGGTTTTTAAAGGCGTTAATTTTTTTGACGCAGCATTAATAGGGCGTTAAGAAATTGTGTTGAAAAAGGAAGACACCTAAGACATGGCAGCAATTTTAAATTATTAGGAAAAAACAAAACAAGCTTAAAAAGACGCAAGAATCACATTTAAATTTTGCGCCTTTCAAAGGGCATAAAATACAGCCCTTATTGGCGGTAGTTCGAAAGTTCGAACGTTACGTTCGTTACGTTACGTTCGAAAGTTCGAAAGTTACGCTTGGCGCGGGGCAGCGTGAAAAGGCAATAACACTGTTGCAACGCCATTCTTTCCTTTGTAACGATCGCGCTAGTTCGAGATAAGAACCCTTAAGCTGTAAAAACGATAAGTGTATATTGAAATCTTAGCTTAAGGCATTTTGTATTTCATGCCTCTGTTTCAGGAAGAGGAAGAACTTAGGTTACCCATGCTGCCAACGAGGACATCGTTGTCAAGGGTTACAAGAAGCCAAGATAAAGTTTCAGATGGAGATTCGTCCAATGAATCTCGCTCATTAGGTCATTCTTCTTTGTTACACTTGGGTTCGTTAAAAAGTGGAGATGTCTACGTAAGTAATGTTTTGCATCACAGATTAATCCAGTAAAAGTTAATCACTATTTGTAGGGCCATTAATCTTGTTCTCTGCCTTTTTCGTCTCCTCCTCCTTTGTGCCTATCCATGTCGGCTTCCTTCATAATTTTTGCCCACTTCCTTTTCCTATCTATTTTCATGTTGTACCAATTGATTATTCTCACCTTTCGCTCTCTTTTCTTGCTCCTCTAAAATTCAACCTCCTTGTTTCCCTTTTCCCCTACTTATCTTATTTTCCCCTTCTTGGTTTTTTCCTTCTCCTTTTTTCTTCTTCTTCTTCTTCTTCTTCTGGTGTCTTAGCATGGAATACCGTTGACGAATAATGAAGGTGCGTCTTTCTTTCGTCAATTTTTTTTGCAATCACCTGCAATCTTGCCCAATCGCTTTTTATCATTGATATTTAAGCTGATCTTCAGCAAATCTAATATTTTTAGTCACTGCCTTGCTCTAAGTCTTTTTCCTTTCATTTCACCTTCAATAAGCTTTTTCTTCTTACTGCTTCTCAATCTTACCGTTTCCTTTTCATTGTCTTATATTCTCCAGTAGGTTCCTCTTCTTGCAATTTTTGACCCCCTTCTTGCTCTTTGCTTCATTTATTCGGTTATTGTCCTCTTCTTTGCCCTTCCGTATCTCTCCACTAGCTCTCTATTATTTGACGCATTCTTCCTTGTCTGACTTCCAACTCTTTTTCCTTTTATTTTGTTCTTCCGCTCTGTATCGCCCCACGTCTTCTAAGTATTTATGTATATATTTTGTTTCTTTTCCTGTTTAACACTTTTTGCTCCTTCTGTTATTATTTCTTCTCTGTAATATTCGCCTTCAAACCGTAACTGGGGCTTTTATTAACAAGGATTTTTACCTGTGTCTTCTTTAGGGTATCGAGTCAATCCTCCATCGAGCTCTCAGCATTGTACAGTCAAATGTTCCGGTAAGAATATCTTTATTAATATAACAAATAGTTTAAAAATTTGAACGTAAAAAGTTTAAAAAAAGTCGGAGAATTAATCCTTCTAGGTTGATGAGTAACAACACATAATAACTATATTGATATATTTGATCTGACTGCAACTATCAATTAGGTTTGTTTCCTACCGTTTCTGTTTCTCCTCTAAACCATTCCAACTTGTAATTGTGTTGTAATTATCTGTGAACTGTAATAACTTGATTACACGTTGGTTTTCTTTGTAAGCAACTCCATATTCGGGGTCAGGCCTGGAGTTGCTTAGCAATTTTCCAAAATCAGGCCTGGAGTTGCTTGATTACAGGGCGACATCCCGACCGGTGAATGAAAGGGACAGGGAATTTTTTCATGAGAAACTGACATCTCAGAACGTCTCAGAACAGGCCACAGACACGCACACGAGATCCTAATTGAGTACATTTTGGAAGATTGACTCACGAAGAAGTATTTTTACTTTGGGGAAGTACTGAAGGCCCGGGAGAGACACGAGAAACAAGGTGACTCTTTCCCGACTTCACTATTTATGAAACTGAGGGATGAGTACTCTCTTGGGACCAAGGGTTCTGTAATGTGGGGACAAATTTACGAGGAAGTTGTATTAAAACAGTACGTGATATTAACCGGGTACAAAGTCAATCAAGCTGGACTATACTTGTTTCCTTGCGACATTTTGGGCACTAGTCCGGATGGACTTATTTATAAAAATACTCTGTTGTATAGTGGCCGCTGTGTTCACTAGGAACTCATTAAGGAATCACTACAAGCTGATTACTCTTTTAATTTGATATTCAGCGAAGTGCAATAATTTCACAATGTTCAAAATATTTATTACAAATATATTATGCATAAATTTTTATCAATTATACAAACAATAGAATTGCAGATACAACATCTCCTCCTGGTTTGGGAAGAGAGCGCGAGTCCTTTTTATTTGTAGCTTTGATTTTTACGTTGTCTCTTAGGGTAAGTTTTTCGTTTGGTATCTTCATTATCAAAGCGTCAATTTACAATTTGAGAATCAGTCTGTGATTTAACAATTTTAAAGAATGAGATATCACGAGTGTATACTTGACCACGTCTATTTCTTACTGTGATCATTGAATGGTTTCTCTTGGTGACTTTGTAAACATCCGGGTAGAATGTAGAGTCTACTTTCCTTTGTTTCCTGTTCTGCTTCATCAGCACCTTGTGGCCGATCTTCATAAGCAGTCTTTTGCATGCTGTTTCGCATGGGTGAAGTTTTTGGCTTTGCTGGTTGCGTCTCTCTGGTGATGACGCATTTCTTGATCATGTGGAGATTTGTACGTCTCAATTGAAGGAAGTCCCATTCGTATTGGTCGATTAAAGAATACTGATGCTGGAGACTTGCTGGTTGAGAAATGAGGCGAACTGCAGTAAATCAGCAGGGAATTATTCAGTTCAGATCCCCAATTCTTGCCTTCGATCTTTGCAGTTCTGATAGTTTTTGAGATGACTCAATTGAATCGCTCGACTGTTCCATAGCTTTGGGGATTCTCAGGTGTAATGGATACATCCTTGATGCCCCTGGATGAAAGAAGCTGACGAAATTCATTACAAGTGAATGGCGGCCCTCCATCGGGCATGAAATATTTGTTACGACGAGAAATAACTTTGTAAGGGCCATGATAAGGGGGTTGAAGTGGAGAGCGAACTGAATCGTCTCTAACATAAACGTGGGTAAGGTATCGAGGTCACGAGGGAGGTAAGTTGGGCGTGATTGATGGCGAGGAAGAGTGGGTTGAATCTGTTTCATGAATATCTTTACGCAATCGGCATAGCTAACAGGATCTGGAAAAGACGTGTCTGAAGCTGGAGAAATTAAATCAGCTGGTAAGCGAAGGGTCATACCAAAAACAAGTTCAGCAGGAGTACAATGAAGATCAGCTTTAGCAGTAGAGCAAATACCAAGTAAACGAGAGGCAAAATTTGAGTCCAATGAGCAGGATGTTGATAGGCTTTGATAGAATTCTTTAGCTGTCTATGAAAAAGTTCGATGATACCATTAGATGAAGGGTGATAAGATGTAGTACAGAGCTGCTTGCAACCAAGAATCTGAAGTAAGGCAGCAAATAGATTGGATTAAAATTCTTTCCTCAATCAGTTGTAATGATGGTAGGGGTTCCAAATTGTGCAACCCAATTTGAAATAAAGGCTTGTGCAACTGTTTCAGCTGTGATGTTGGTGAGTGGAATTGCAGTTTGCTATCATGTAAATCGATCAATGCATGTTAACAAATAAGTAAATCCTTGAGATGGAGGAAGTGGACCAACCAAATCAAGATGCACATGAGAAAAACGGGCACCTATTGCTAAATTTGCATTATGCAAACAAAATAAATGAGTGAAATATATTTCACTGGTGGCCTAACCATGTACAGATTACTATTTGAACAAGTCAGAATGTTAAAATATGGTCCCCACTGGGTGCATCTCTTTTCTAAATAGGTGACGTGCTGTAGCAAAAGTGCAAAATGTTAGTATTGATTCTCTCAGTTAAGCTGCATATATTTGTGTCCCATGATATACCATATATCAGAATTCCTATTTTACTTTAATATACCTCCACATAGAACTTGCAAGTATGCAAAGTTTTATTGAAGTTAATTCTGTACCACATTATATAATTATACTTTCAAGAGTTGAAAATTTTCAATATTTAGTCCTGTGGGGCAACATAAATATTGTTAGCTATTCAAGGTTTAATGGTATAGCTTGTGGTTATTAGGCTACGTTTCTGTTACAAGACTTGATATTCTTGGGTTTTCAAATGGTAGGCTACAAAGGTTTAGCATGATTGAGCAAAAGCAATGTTCAAAAACTGATGATAAAGTCAAGTAGATTTATGAAAATCCAAATAGCCTCTGACAGATGTCTTTGCCTTTAAAAGCCAACAATTTAAAGTGAAATTTCTTGGAATGAGACATAATTAGGAGCTAAACTTTTGGGATGTCGTTTTTCTCAACATGATATACTCTGAAAATGAAAATGAGCAAAGTTTACAGATAAGGGGTGGAATGCCCCAGGTGATTTGACACAAAATGACCCACAGTTTAAACTTTCATTTTGTCTTCCTCTTCCTGCATCTCACCTTCACACAGCCACTTTCCCTTAACTGCATGTTTCAAATGACAAACACAGACTTCCAACAGTTACGGTCAGTCATGTATGGCATCTGGGGCTGAGGCCATGGAGGAGGCTACAAGGGAAGTGTGCTTTATAAGGGAGTTGACTAAGGCCTCCCTGTGCTGCTAGGAAAACTGAGGCAATACAAACATGTGGCTCTCTTCATCCTTGCCTTGCTCCACTCCTCAAAGGTTTTCCTTCAGGATGGTCAGCAATCAGCATGGGTTAACATTCCCATCATTCACTGTAAGGGGTCATCTTTCACTTCTTACTTTTCCCGGTGCAACATTGTCACTGCCATTACTGCATCAGTTTTTGTCAACAAAACGTGAAAGTTATATTTGTTATTGTTCAGCTGAATATATATATGCATATGATCCCTACCTCATGACATTATAATGGAGTACGTATAGCCATTTTCCCATATCATTGTTAACATAGTAAATTCCCACACTCATTTAAAGTTTGCTAGCTAGTACACCTTCCTTGAAGACTCCGGCTTTTTTCCCATTATATCCTGTCAAGTGTTCATGTTTATAACAATTCTATGGTGTCTAAATAGTTAACTTAAATAGTTAATCATACTTGTTGACATGTTACAATGGTTGTTCCTATGAATTACTTCTATGGCCTAAAATACTTAATCTCACATTGAATGTTGTTACAATGGTAGCCACTGTCAACCCTATTCATGATCATTGGCAGCACAGCAACATCCATTTGTGTTCAAGTGCCTCTAATTGACCTCTTACGAGAGGCAGCAGGAATTTAACATTGAAAATTTGTCAGTGTGTGATTAGCCCGCTATAATATGAATTCTGCGAAGGTCACAGCTCTGTACGACGCCTGCCCATTCTCTACTACATTACCAAAGCTGGTGAAATATGATGTATAAAAGCAGAATAGACCAAACAAGGGTTCAGTTCTTCCAGATTTGTATGCATTTTTCTGTGAGTATTGTAAGCTACATACCAACACATTTAAACGTGATCTTAAAGTTAAAAGGCAAAATTCCTAAATTCGTGGAGTACCCCATAAAAGACTCTAAATGAAAATCGGGTAGATTGCGTTTGAATTGAAGTGATTTAAAATAGTTTTCTCATGATGATAGAGATCTAAGTTTATGGCTTGTGAATACACTGGGTGATCGTCAGTTGTGCTTGACGAGGATCTACCTAAAAGTTACTATATTTCTGTTGATAATCTATTCTGTCTCAACTGAGAACAATAACACAACCACACCTACACCTAATTAACATAACAATATGAATAAATCAACACATTATACACGTCAAGTTCATTTCAACTGACAGATGAACAAGAACCTATATGGGGTAATAAAGATTGGGTTGTGGGCAGAAACCTAGTCTACAGGTTCTGATTTTCATTGCCCAGGCATTAATTAGAAGCATTAACATATTAAACTTCATCTGCTTACCCTGTTAAAGAGATATTGCTCTGTTAGAGGCAAAGTGAAACATTTTGAGTAGTCAAATTCTTTCCTTTTCAGTGATGTTTGATGTGATAAGTCGAGCCTTCTCGAGCTCTCTACTCAGTGTCGTCTTTGACTGTTGGAGACGAGTTGTCCTGGATGCAAAACGAACAAGGGAGTATTTCGAGGTATGTTCTGAGTTGCCTTCTGTTTTAATAGGTGCAACTTTATAGTATTTGACGAAGCTGGGTATCAAAGCTGAACCGACGCAAACGGAAGGCCAGGGACAAAGAAATAAACACTTCTGTGCTATTAGATGGAAACCAGTAGAACTCTTAAGATAAAATTAGCAATACGTTTAAATTCAAACGAAAGTAAAATAGCATTGAAATCAAAGTTCAATCAATATAAGACCTCACGTGTTGCCTTGAACTTAAACCTTATGGAGTGCAAGAGGCGTGTTTTTAACTCGCTTTGAATTTTAATTCCTCCGTGCGCATTTTGTATTCCATTTATAAATTTTTCCTATTTTATTAAGCTACGCTGTCAAAAAAAATCCTAACATCACTTGATAATGGCAACTGCGAGTGCCGAAACATCGTGCATAAATAAATAAAGATTGTGGCATTTCACAACAAAGTGGTTTTCTTTTGTTGTATTCCCAAAATTAGCGAATGGAAAATCCGCGTTCAGAAAGCTGGAGAAAGTCGCAACTCAGCTCATCAAAATCAAGAGAGACATCAAGTTGAACGATCAAGAAGCTTTACAAGGAACGGCCCGGTGACTGGGATCTATATTTGCCAGCAGTGCTATTTGCATATCGGGAAGTACCACAAGCAATGACTGGATTTGCTCCCGTCGAGTTACTGTATGGACAAATGGTTCGAGGCCCCATGCAAGTCTTAAAGGAACTTTGGACAGAGGAAGCCATGTCCGATGTCAGGAATACATATCATTATGTGTTGAAATTAAAAAACCGGCCGGAAGAAACGTTTGCGCTGGCACGAAAAAACATGGAAGCTTCTCAAGCGACTCAGAAACACTACTACGACAAGCACACAAAGGATCGTCAATTTATAGTAGGAGAGAGAGTGCTTATACTTTTACCATCCGAACACAATAAACTGACGATGCAGTGGAAAGGACCTTACCCAGTAGTCCAGGTGATGAATCGAATGGATTACAAAATAGACGTCAAAGGGAAGTTAAGGGTTTATCACGCCAATCTCCTCAAGAAATATGTGGAGCGAGATATACCGAATGCTAATGGAAACGCACGGGATACGACTCTTAGCGCAGCAATGGCAGCATTCGAGGGTGACAATGGCGGAGTAATTAATGAAGAAAACTTACTCGAACTGTGTGCCTTAGCTGGCAAGGAGGCCTGGAGAGATGTTCACATCAGTGAGGAATTGACCCCAAGCAAACGAAAAGACGTGGAATCACTTCTAGAAGAATACTCAGATATCTTCACTGAAGTACCTGGGACGGCTAAAGACATAGAACACAAAATTGTAGCAACCAAAGAGGAACCAATTAGATCAAAGCCATACCCAGTACCATATGCAATGAGGGATGTAATTAAACAGGAAGTTGATGCCATGCTCAAAACTGGAGTTATTACTCATTCGGACTCACCTTACAATTCGCCTATTGTGGTTGTTAGGAAAAAGGATGGCACAAACCGATTTTGTATAGATTTCAGAAAACTGAATACGATTACAAGATTTGATTGTGAGCCTACAGCCAATCCAGATGATTTACTTGCTAGTCTTGGTGGTGATAAATTTTTCATCCTTGCTTTCCTTTGTTTAAATTCTATAAATTCAATTACCGGAGTTTAGTTTAAAGTCGTTTTGCAGGGGGCGCAGGGGGCGCAGAGAAGACGGGGGTCATGTGAAAACATAAAGAATACAAGAGTATTTCTTTCATCATTTACACTTCTATATATTTGTATCATATTACAAGCGGCAATAGATTAATATTACAACAACAACAAATCAGAAAATAACAACATCGCTATACATTTGCTTCACCTATACATCGATTATCACTAACAAAAACTTTCACAACCAGAAATTTACGTAAAAATCAGACGATCAATAGCCAGAACATTCACAAAAATACAAGAATGTTCACTAGCAAAAGAACAGAGCGATCAATAAATAACTTATCATCAGAGCGAACTCTTAATTTACGTTTTCTTAATATCAACTAAAATACAAGAAATCAATATGATAAAAAAGAGTAACTATAACTCCTTAATTACCATGAAAGACGATATCAAAATACCAACCATCAAGAAATGTAACATTTGATTAGATTTCCTCCGTTATTCCTTTCCAACCGAAACAAAAAGCCGACAAACCATTGACAAGCTCTAACGTAAAGCTAAAAATAATAGCAATATCAATATATCAACAGCACGCACTTTTCTTTACCAATACGCTTTTATTTCTAGCTTTCCTCAACAAAAATACACAAGTGATACGAAATCTATATATGGTAACTTACTACTGACACAAAAGCTTCACTATCATCAAGAACGATACTTGGTCGACACAACTTTACTTGGTCCTTTTCTCACCACTTAATATAATTCTAGCTCACCCCAAAATTTAAAAAAAGACAACCTAACATCGAGCAAGCAGTATCAAAAATATCAACATAGGGCACTTAGTGTACAAAGCGCTTATCCCTCCGATCACTCACAAATATACATTCCACAACCCACTATTGACACAAAGCTCCTAGAACAAAAACAGAAATACTAAAATGGAACAGATCGACACAAACAACATGGTTTAGTCCTAGGACTTCTCACCCTTTAATTCGACTGTAGCTCACTCCAAAATTAATAGAAGCCGACATAACATCACCAATTCCTAACACAAAGCCAGCATTTATAGAAATGGCGATATCAAAATATTAAATATCACGTCAATCCTTCACTCTCGGAAAATACACGAATGATACGAAATCTATATTCGGAAACATTCAAACTAGACAGAGCTCTCATATTATAAAACAACAACCGTATCAAAATCACACAGATCGACACACACAACATTATTTAGTCTTCTCTTCATCCCTTAATTCTACTCTAGCTCATTC
>JAAAKM020073195.1:1800649-1822835 GCA_010016025.2 Alatinidae sp. Z8VKAUB7J3 | reverse complement strand
GATGTAGATGTAGATATGTCAGGCCAATTAAGATTTTTAAGCATTGGAAAAACTGTCATCAGACGAGGTTCGTTGGGACTATGGGGAAATTTTTATGCAAGGTCTTAGAGAAAGTCAGGCAAAGGTGATCCAAATATCTGCTTTACATATTGAATGTTTTGTAATGATAATTACGGCCAAGGCAGGGCCAAACGGGCCGGAGCCCCAAGCCACCCACTAAGCGGGCGCCCACCAATAAAAGTTGGCAGTCAGGCATGACTGGCTTTTAAATTAAGGGATATTGTCTGCAGACGACAAGCAGCAGCCATTATTTACATTTTCGGACATCGTAATTGACCAGAATATATAGAGCAGAAAGTTTCCTGCCTGTTATTGATCCGTGTATAGATTCTCTTGTCCAACGTCTGCAAGCACCCAAAGATCCCACCCATCCTGTATCGATGTCGATGTAGATGTAGATATGTCAGGCCAATTAAGATTTTTAAGCATTGGAAAAACTGTCATCAGACGAGGTTCGTTGGGCACAGCACAGCACAGCACAGCACAGCACAGCACAGCACAGCACAGCACAGCACAGCACAGCACAGCACAGCACAGCACAGCACAGCACAATTAGTGTTGCCGATAGTTTGATATCAGTTACATTTCTGTCTGTAAACTCTGCTACAGATGTTATAATTGTCATGTATCTTCAAAAAATTAATTTCAAATGAAAGTTGACAAATATCTTACAATTTCAAAAGATATCCTACCATTTTCGACGCCCTCTCAATCTTTCAAAACCCGTTAATAATACCCAGATCAAGTCGTGTTTGAAGATGCTTGAAAGCATTTGAATGTGGAAAACAAGGAATAAAGTACGATAAGTAATAGGCTTTAAAAAATGCCTAGCATTTTATAGTGTTGGGCTGTATTATTTTGATATGTATTTGAGCAAACATTATGACTTTTGAAAAACTAATAACCATATTGTGTTATGAGTGTAAAAAGTAAAATTATGGCGTGAAAATGCAACTTCAATTGCTCCCTTTTTTTGCACCCTGCTTTGCCTTTAAGATATATTTATACATTCACCATTTTTATTTTCCTTGATGACTAAATCTTTTTATGTTTCCTACTTACAGCATGCTATCTAAAGACATAGCCTTTATCTGGAACCATAATATATTGGATTAATCTGATGATAGTATGCCTCTCATCGCCATATAACGCTAGACACCTTGAATAACATCTCTATATTGAAAGCTTGTTTTCATGTTATTAAAAGTATGATTTAAAACTACTCAGAAAAAGTCTCTCAAAGTTTTCGTAAAGTTTTAGACGGATTTAGCTGTAAAACAGCTAATCTATATATAAATTGCTCGTGTTTACACAGAAAAGCCTTACGTAAAGCACTATTTACAGTCTCTAATACAAAAATATTAAGTGGAAAACACGCTTTTCACCATACCTTAAATTACTGGTTAATATAATCACAACAGACAGTGAGGATTTTCTAGTATGGGTTCAAAAATCCCGACTTTGCCCCACCCTCCAAACATGTATACTGTAACGCAAAGAGGGTAGATTCTACATCATCTGCCACCCGCTGATGTAAAACCTGTTATAACGCTAACTTCTAATGCCTGCATAACGCGCACAGCAACAGCATTAATACCCATAAACTACATTACTGTTGTGGAGGGCTTCCAGACAGTCCCTTTCAAAACTTTTAAAGTTAATGTTTTCAAACAGTAAAGAAGGCAAGAAACAGTAGTAAAAAAGACTCCAATAGAAAGATTTAAACAGGACAGTCCGTCATTCTAATCCATGAGCGTACTTGTTTGGCAATTGGAAGTGTGTTGGCATCGGGATCAGTTTTAGTGCCAATCTCTTAAATCAGTAATACAGGTAACAAACAGGAGTGAAAAAGATGGTAAAAGAGACGGACTGGAAACGGGCATTCGGCCATTCTAATCCATGAGCATTCTTAATTGACCATTGGAAGTGTGTTGTTTTGGAGACTAGTATTAGTGTCAATCTCTTAAATCAGTAAAACAGGTAATAAATAGGAGTGAAAAAGATGGTAAAATAGACGGACTCGAAATGGGCAGTCCGTCATTCTAATCCAAAAAAGATGGTAAAAGAGATCGACTAGTAACGGACACCCCGTCATTCTAATTCATGAGCGTACTTGACTGGCCATTGGAAGTGTGTTGTTATGGAGATTAGAATCAGTGTCAATCTCTTAAATCAGTAACACAGGTAATAAATAGGAGTAAAAAAGATGGTAAAGAGACGAACTCGAAGCGGACAGTCCGTCATTCTAATCAATGTGCCTACTTGTTTGGCCATTGGAAGTGTGTTGTTATCGAGATTAGTATTAGTGTCAATCTCTTAAATCAGTGATACAGGTTATAAACAGGAGTAAAAAGTATTGTAAAGGAGACGGACTCTAACTGGGCATTCCGCCATTTTAATCCATGTCCATACTTGTTTGGCCATTGAAAGATTGTTGTTATCGAGATCAGTATTAGCTTCATCCTCTTAAAGGAGTAATGCAGGTAAATCTCTGTAGCCCTGAAAATCCAAATACCAAGACGTACGAGGAAATAATTGCGCTCCTTCAGCAACATTTTAAACCAGCACCTATCGTCATAGCAGAAAGGCACAAGTTTTGGACCACCAGTCAAGGTGCCGACGAGTCGGTGGCAGATTACATCGTCCGTTTAAAGCGGTTGGCCTCCACTTGCTCGTTTGATTCATTTCTTAACCAAGCATTAAGAGATCGTCTGGTTTCAGGACTTCATCCTAAGATGAAAAAGACGCAATGCTTTCTTTTGGCAATCAGAGATCTCACGTTTGAACTCGCCCATGAGAAATGCTTGGCAGATGAATTGGCTACTAAGGCTAACAAGGCTACAATGGTTTCGGTGGCCGACCCCACTGCCCATCGACTGCATGGTACTCGAGGGAAGTCATTCCCTTCTACAGGACGTTCTTCTTTGACTCGCTGCTCTTGTTGTGGAGCTCAGGATCACCTGACTCGAAATTGTCGATTTCTTACTGCTGTATGCCACCAGTGTCACCAGCAAGGGCATTTGAAGAAAGTCTGTAGGCAAAAGCTGCCGCCAACGCCACATCGAGGCTCAGGAAACAGGGCGAATGCCTCACGTAAACAACAGCGATTTCCCAATAACCGATATGTGCATGACGATGATCCAGGCACATTGGACATGGACAATGTACATATTTATGATTCGGATATCGATTTGGGACTTTACTCCATAGACGATGCGCGGAAAACTAAACCGTACTTTGTCCACGTGAATATTGGTGGCAATGATATTCGAATGGAAGTGGATACCGGAGCATCTAGATCAACGATCTCCGAGAAGGTATTTTTCAGAATTCTTTTTGGCTATAGGCTAGAGACTACCGATTTAATTTTGCGAACCTATAATGGTGACACCGTTCCTTTGTTAGGACGTATTATTGTTCCTGTGCGATACCAGGACCAGGCACCAGTTAATTTAGAGTTACTGGTAGTTAAGGGTAACCGACCCTCGTTATTTGGCAGAGATTGGCTCTCCCATATTCGTTTAGATTGGGATTCATTATTTCATGTTAAGTGTAGTACAGGTAGTGTTTCAACTCCTGTAGCTAGTGGGGTAGTTATCCCTTGGGAGGAAAATTATCCCTCAGAATTTCGAGCTGTATTAGACCAGTATCAATCATTGTTTTCCCCTGATAGTTCAGGTATTCAGTCTTTCACAGCCAGTATCAAGCTCAAGGAGGGGGCTCAGCCAGTGTTTCAACGGGCTAGACCCGTGCCTTACTCTCTAACCTCTTCTGTTGAGAAGGAGTATGAAAAACTAGTTCGTCAGGATGTCATGTTTCCTATCACACACAGCGAGTGGGCCTCGCCTGTCGTTCACGTCCCTAAAGCTAATGGCAATGTACGTATATGTGGGGACTACAAGAAACTCAACCAACTTATTGAAGATGATGGTTATAAATTGCCAAATGTTCAGGACATGTTGGCTAAATTGTCTCATCGAAATAAGCCATCTTGCTTCTCAGCACTAGACTTGGCTGCTGCCTTTAATCAGCTCTGTCTAGATCAGCAGTCTCAAAAGTTACTTACACTCAATACTCATAAAGGACTTTTGGGAGCTAAACGCCTGTGTTTTGGGATCAAAACCGCTCCTGCACTTTTTCAGTCAACTATGGACCAAATTTTAGTTGGTCTAGATAAGGTATTTTGCTATGTTGATGACATTCTCATTGCTACTGACAGTGTACAAGAACACTTAGAGGTTTTGCAGCAGGTTTTTGACAGATTTAAGCAGTACAATGTCAAACTTAATGGGGCTAAGTGCTCATTTTTTAAATCACAGCTTCAATATCTGGGTCATGTTTTGTGCAAAGATGGTATAAGGCCAGTGCAAACTAAAGTTGAAGCTATTCAGAAGGCACCACAACCTTCTAACGTAACAGAGTTAAAAAGTTTTCTTGGTATGGTAAACTTTTATGGAAAATTTATTCCTAATCTTGCATCACATCTGCAACCTTTATATGCATTATTGCAGAAATTGCCTCTGAATTTGCATTCTACAGAAACTCCCACGTGCAATATTTCCAAATCATCTGGGATGGGTAAAGTATTGCAGCAATGCAAACTTATTATTTGGGATGATCTTAAACAACTAGACCTTTGACATTAATTTTGGTGGTCACAGCTTTGGAAAATGAGATCACTGTCTGACCAGACAAATATCGCCAGTTTGCAAATGAGCAACTGATGGATTACCAGTATGAAATCACTTATTTTCAGCTGTTTTACTTCCTCTCGTATCTCAACTTTAAAACTGAGGCATTCTGAATTATTCTTATGAAGGTATTAGCCTGAAGTCAAACTCTACTCGGTGCACAGTAGTTAAGAAAATTTATGGGCCAGATGCACGTTTCGTATTGGTCAAGGAGTTGGACTTGGGTCTGAGTTGCACTCGCGATTCCTTCATTATTGTAGACATTGTTGAGAGTATTACATGTGTTATTTAATGAATAGGCTAACCTGGAACAGAGGGTACCCTGAATGAAGTGTGAATTTATTAACAGCAGTGTGGCTAGCCCCCTTCGCGTATTCCACCCACTTCTATTTGGTACCATAGAATAAGAAACTGCTAAGAAACTTTGAGGGCTCAAAAGGTCAATATTTTAAGAAAGTTCGAGGGCTGGACGCTGAGGTAGTTTCTTATAAAAAATAATTGTAAGCGTAATATGAAACAAAATTGTTGGGGTCGAAAAGGAAGTCAAGAAAATTATCCCCGTCAGTTCTACCCCTTCTGAAAATATCATTAACACTGAATTTTTATGTTAACTAAAAATACTGCACGAAGTAGCGAAATCAGTTTTCATACTTTGCACCTCAAACAAAGGTTTTGACTAATTAAAAATAGAAGCGGTAATGGGGCCGCCATATTCTTTATTAGTCCGTGATTTCAAGGACTAGACACTATGCTTGCCTTTGGTGTTGTCATGACCAGATAAGATTGGACATTCCTTAGCAATTATTTGTCAGAGAGATAGGATCTAACCCATTGCACACGATACATAAATTCTGCTACTAACATATCCATGTTTTTGACATAATTTCACTTTTGAAATACATTGTAAGCCAGCTTCTCTCTGCGAAAGGCAGCAAAATGTGTTACTGTTGCTCTTTCTGTTAATGGATACACGCTTTTTGGAATGCAAGTCCTTCCTACCAAATTGACAAGAAAGGATTGGATCAATTACATATATAGGACAAATAAATTAGTTATATTAAATTCAGTAATTATCATCGGAAGGCTTGGACACATAAAATATTATAAGAACAAATACAGGTATAACACCACCATTTGAGGTATTGCAACCCAGTTCCTCTATTCAAAAGTATGCCATTATAACTTTAAACATCTCCTGTAGCTACTAAAGCCCTATGGCGCAAAGTGACTTCTTTAAGCACAGGTGACTGTGTTCTTTCTTTCCTCCATATTTCTTTCAGTTAACTTTGTTACTCCAGCCAGAAGGCAGCGGGCTACCATATTTCCAAGTTTTAATTTGTCTCTAGCAAGATGGTTTGAGTGCAAGGTGGCAAGTGATTAAAATCTTGACTTGGGGTAGGAGTGGTGCCCACCCCTGCCACTGTAGTGGTAAAAAGGAGCATTCGTGTTGCCTCCGACTGCGGTCGACTATCTTCTTCTTCTTCTTCCAGCAAGATGGGACACCGGAAACCAATTAGTACCCTTTATCACGGTAGACCGCCACCTGCTCTTTGGTCTTCCAGGAAGACCTTTTGACCATCAGGTGTCCATTTGATGGTGGTCTTTGCAGGATGGTTATCCGGCATTTGGAGGACATATACAGCAAGCTCCAATATTCTGATTTTTTAAACTACATTAAGCCTTGTACATTCTAACCTTCTTTATACATCCTCATTTGATAATATGTCTATACCAGCTTTCAGTTGACCTTTGTAACTAAGTTGTGTAATTAAGTTGTCTATCTCTGTATTACGTGACGTGCTTAAAAGCTGTCATTTTGGAAGTAATAATTTACTATTTCAAGAACTTGCAGTCAAAGAAGCTTGTTGTTTCTTATAACACACACTTTTAGCAGTATGGGTTCACTAAACACATCAACAAACTACATGTCTCTCTATCACTGATAATTGTTGTGAGGAATGGGGGTGGGGGTATTGCCTTTTTATTGTAATACCTGGGAACATCCCATTACAGGGGTACTTTAATGGCAAGCAATGGAGAAACTAGCCCTAACTTATTACAGCACCCATTAAATTAGTAGACAATGAGCATAGTATCACATGATGGCCTCTGCTTGATTATAAAATGGTTGGCCTGTATTTATTACAAAGTAAGTTCAAGACCGATTTGTAATTACTTGCTTTTTATCCTAATTACAATATGATGAACCTCTTCACAGTTATATTATTCTCATAAAAGAGACTTTGCTACATTGAGATTTGATGGTTTATAATGACAAGAAAAGGTGATTCATGAGTGAAAGATAGCTAGAAGATTGTAATTCTTATTTGACATCATTCCTTTATCAATTATTCATCATTAACTATTTTTTATTGTGTTTCGTCCTATTTAGAAGCACATATATTGCTTAAGTATATACTTGATCATACTAGGAAGTGATAATCACTAGGTACTTTAGAAATGTTGTTCAAAAGAAAGATGCTAATGCAGATCCTGTGAAGCTGGTGTGTAATTTAGGAACTAGCCAGTAGAAGCATACTGTCATAATGCTCACATCAAGACCTGTATCAGGTTAATCAAACGAATCATTCCCTTTATGCTATAACACCATATTTCACCGGTGAATGACCTTTTTGACTCTAACCATAATGTGCAAACCAAAAGTATTGGAGTAAGTATTGGAATGTTGTGTAAACATGGAGATAACAGAAACAACAGCATTTGACTTATGAGTAGTTGTTAAAAGGTATATAATATTCTGAAGTACAGCAAAAGGCTTGTGTTAGTCAATAGATTTATGTGTCTTACCAACACTACCAACTCAGAAATCGGCCAATTATTATTGCTTATCATATTATAAGAGCATTTCAAATTGTACACAAGTGCCTTCAGTAACTTTTCAGTTCACATTTTCAGTTATATTATGACACTCATTAAAAGCAGGGCAAAAAACATCCCCTGTGTATGCATTAATTGCATTTCAAATATGTTGTCTGAGTAGTCCAAAAATGATCCCAAAGACTAATTTCTTTAGCCAAGCCAAATGTATATCTTCAAAATATTATCTATGGTAACCATATTTTAAGTATCTAGCATCAACTGGCACTCACAATATCTACCATTAAAGGCTCAGTAGAATGAAACCATTAACTGCAAATAAACTGCTCACTGTCAACACAGAACAAAATGCAGAGCTCTAAACTTTGAGCAACTGATAAAAAGAAATTGAACATCCATGCTATTAAGGTGAAAATACCATGAAACAAGACATTGATGGCTCAAAAAGGGTGAGAGAGCTTTTGGTGATTGACACATTGGGGCATTGGTTTAGTAATCATGAGGTGGGTTCAAATCCGGTCAGCACTGTTAAATTACAAGCTGTTGTGGTAATGCTCCACTCTTTGAGAATCATAGCTTGCAATTTAACGGTGCTGATCAGATTCGAATCCACAGCCTCATGAGCATAAGGCATATATATATGTATATATGTATAAAAACATTAAAACTAAAACTGGGCTCTCCACTGTGTATTTATATATAGATATATATATACCTCCCAATGACTATTTTGGACTTACTGCTATAGTGGTATTGATAATGACAGTTTCCAGTATGTAAGTTGTCATAGTAATGTTGTTGTATTCACAGTGAGTAAAATGTTTAATTTTCTTTCATAAGTGGAGGTTCAGTGAAAGTCAGGGCTTGATCCAAAACGGTGTTAAAATGAATTCACATAGAGAAAGCTCTTCCCAAAACCTAGTTTGTGACATCTTCTTTTATATAACTTTTCGGTAAACAGTTTAATTTTATAAGTTTTGAGGTCATTAAATTGCTTAATTTCATGCTGAAATCAGTACTATGTAACTGGTAAAGTGTGTACCTTCGTGTACAATTTCACATCAGATATTGTGGATGAGAGTCAGTGAGTCTTTCTATGCTTGGGGTGAACATACGTAACAGATGCGTCAAAGCCCATTTAAGTGATATTTCTAAAAATACAGACAAAGAGGAGGGGGAGGGTGGTGGTGAAGTTATCACCTCTAATCTTAGAAGAATCTCTCTTAAAAAGAATCACCTATAGAAAACACTTCTAAAGAACTTTCCTTAAAACCCATAAAACAGTGACCTCATTTTTTCGAATATTACTATGAACTACATTTTGATTTAAAATTAAGGTTTGAGAGCGGGTGAGTTGGAGTTACGTTATAATTAAGAGACAGTTTGTAACAAAAAACTGCAACTTATTACTTTCCGCTTTTATATTGCCAGGTCCTTTTTTCTCGCATTTCGCTTTCCCATATAATTTATTCGGTGCAAAAACAAAACGGCTTTAGAAGGGCTCTCAAAGTAAAATTTAAATCCCTCACCGAAAATCACTCAAAACCTAAAAAAATTGCATATTGAAGGCAAAGAAATACAATCAGATGTTTTTTTTCGGTGAATTTAATTCACCCAAACCATCCGTCAAGTGATGTTTGTGAATATTACGACTATTAAGTGAAATAAGTAAGAGTAGAAAAATGTCTCTGGAAAATCCAAACCGAAAACAGTCTTCTATTGTATTCGTAGAAAGAATGAACAAACGCTTACCAGGCTCATAGATACTTGCACCAGAAGAAGATGCGTAAGGTCCACCCGTCGATGCGTCAGAAAACGCCAATGGTGCAGAGTAGAGCTAAAAATATGGTTTAAAAATATTAAAACCATAGCTCTATTTTTTTTAGCTAAAAAAACTTATGAAAAACTAAAATCTGTTTTTGTGGTGTACCGTGAAAACAAAATGTCACACTCGGAGTGTGACAAGTCAATTTATAAAGAGCCTTCCAGAGAACAAATAGCAGTAAAAACTGTTTCATCTTGAAGGAAATCTGGCTAGTGATATGGAATTTGCTCCCGTTAGGGCCTAGGCTCAAAGTTAAAAACTAGTTGCTCCAGCCAGCAAAATTGTATTTAGAATGAACAAAACCTTTCTACTGATGCACTGTTGAAAATGTACTGAAGTAACTCTTTTTGATATGGGCAACTACCTAGGAAAACTTTTTGGAGTTTCGCTTTCAATTCGATAGATCGCCTGAAATTTACTTAGACATGTGATTTTAGGTACTTAAGTAGGGTTGTTTTTCAGGGAAAAAAAGAACAAACCAGAAGGGATTACAGCTCTAGAGTTAAAATTGTCAAACAAAACTTTTTTTTTTCATGCAGACCCCAAACACACAACATTATTAGAGAGTGCCGCTAGAAATTCACTTTTATCCTCCTATACTCCCTCAAAAGGGCAATTACCCTCCTGTGTTCCATTATACGTCTATTGTAAAGCCCAAGGAGGAAGTGGGAGGGATTAGGCCTTCTGGCTTCTATAAGAGTTATAGAGCCATACAATGACTAACTAATCAAATCCAAAGCGGCTTTCAACGTTTGTAGCTGAAAGTTACTAAGTTCAGTGAAAACAGTGGCAAATATTTTATCTGGAATGGCGGAAAAATCTAAATGAAGACAACGAATAGTTTTTTAAACGCAGCCCATTGCTATAGAATCACTGATCAGTAGTTTTCAACTTAAACTCTAGTTTATAAATTGCCTAATTGCAGAACCTTTTAAGTTGCTTCCCCCCTTCCCAAAAAAACAATCCGTACTTCCCAGTCTAGCTTATAATAAGGCACCCATACGACAAATATCCATTAGGGGGGGGGGGTATTGTTAAAAACTACTCACCTGCTTGATGAAAAAAAAAAACAAAATGCTTTTATCCAGGTGAAACATGTGTATTTTACTATCCAAAGGGGTTGACATTGATCCATACAGGCATGTAGTTTTTCGAATATTTTTCATTTACTTATAGCTGTAAACAGTTTGCAGCACAGGCAAGGTTTACTAAGCACAAAATATTTTTCCCCCGCTGTTTCAGTGGCAAGTGAGCGGACCGGCGGACTGGCTGAGCCGCCCCGACGACTGGCCGGAGACCCGTTACGAGCGCAAAGCCATCGCGGCGGGACGAAAGCCCGCCTATTTGCGTTTTCTGCGCGCCGACGATTGAACAGGGCTGCCAGCCCAAGTCGCGGTGGGCCGATGTTATATCGCCGTCGATAAACGATCTAAGCTTGCAAGGGCTCGAAAAGCCTTTATATAACCGGATATCCCTGACGGGGTGGTGAGGTTGGTAAGATCCACCGCTGGCGTCGATTTAGAGGGTGGGCCCAAAAAGCCCGCCTTTTTTGTTACCTGCAATCCGGCGGGCGAACGGGATTGACGAGATGGACGTGACGGCCCGAATAGCCGAAACGATAGAGCCGACGATTGTCGATATGGGGTACGAGTTGGTTCGCGTGCAGCTGACCGGCGGCGGTGGTAATGCCGTTCTCCAAATCATGGCTGAACGGTCCGACGGCGTTGAAATGCGGGTTGAGGATTGTGCCGATCTCAGTAGGGCGATTTCCGCCGTGCTCGATGTCGACGATCCGATCGAAGGGGCCTACTCGCTAGAAGTTTCCTCACCCGGAATCGACAGGCCCCTGACGAAGCTTGAGCATTTCGCCCGCTTTGCCGGCCATGATGCGCGCATCGAGTTGCGCGAAGGCTTGCAGGGGCGGAAGCGCTTCCGGGGCATCATTTCGGGTGTCGAGGGCGACCGGGTGTTGTTGAACCTGGCCGATGATAATGCGGATGAAGAAACGATTGGCCTGCCGTTCGGGCAGATTTCCAAAGCCAAGCTGGTGATGACCGACGCGTTGCTGGCTGCCCATGGAATGCCGGTCGATTGAGGAATTGGAACGGGCGACGCCCAAAGACTGAGGGTTTGCGAGCATGGAACTGATCCACGTTGCCGATGCCGTTGCGCGCGAAAAGAACATCAGCCGCGACGAAGTACTCGAAGCCATGGAACAGGCGATCGAGAAGGCCGGCCGCGCCAAGTACGGACAGGAACACGATATCCGTGTGGTGATCGACCGCTCGTCCGGCGATGTGTCGCTCAAGCGGTTTCGAACGGTTTCAGAAATCGTCGAAACCGAGGACGAAGCCCGGCAGCTGACACTGGACCAGGCCAAGGCCATCGATCCGAACCTGAAAATCGGCGATGAAATCTCGGACGAGCTGCCGCCGATCGATTTCGGCCGACTTTCCGCCCAGTCGGCCAAGCAGGTCATTGTGCAAAAAGTGCGCGAGGCCGAGCGGCGTCGACAGTTCGATGAATACAAGGACCGGGTCGGCGAAATCGTCAACGGTACCGTCAAGCGGGTCGAATATGGCAATGTGATTGTCGACCTGGGCCGCGGCGAGGCCATCATCCGCCGCGACGAGTTGATCCCGCGCGAAAACTACAAATATGGCGACCGCGTGCGCGCCTATGTCTACGATGTCCGGCGCGAGCAGCGCGGCCCGCAGATTTTCCTGTCGCGGACCCATCCGCAGTTCATGTCGAAACTGTTCACCATGGAAGTTCCGGAAATCTACGACGGCATCATCGAGTTGCGGTCGGTCGCGCGCGATCCGGGATCACGCGCGAAGATCGCCGTGATTTCGCGCGATTCCTCGATCGACCCGGTCGGCGCCTGCGTCGGCATGCGCGGCAGCCGCGTGCAGGCCGTGGTCGGCGAGCTTCAGGGCGAAAAGATCGACATCATCCCCTATCGCGAGGATGACGCGACCTTCATCGTCAACGCGCTTCAGCCTGCGGAAGTTGCCAAGGTTGTCCTGGACGAGGATGCCGAACGGATTGAAGTTGTTGTTCCCGACGACCAGCTTTCTCTGGCAATTGGCCGACGCGGACAAAATGTTCGTCTTGCTTCCCAGCTGACGGGCTGGGCGATCGACATCATGACCGAGCAAGAGGAATCGGATCGTCGGCAGAAAGAATTCCAGGAGCGCTCGCAGCTGTACATGGAAGCACTCAACGTCGATGAGATGGTAGGTCAGCTGCTGCTTCCAGACGTTTCATCATCTCTTTCGAGGTGCCGGCCATTACCCATTTGGGCATTAATGCGCTTCTGATCCGTGTTCCTGAAGCTTGCCAAGGATACTGGTCTGCAGAGATACTAACGCCTCTTTTTTGTGCTTTGTTGATTTTCTCGATGGCGGGAACGCTTTGCCCCCAGACATCTACCCCGAGGGCTTTTATATGTGCCAGGTGCAGGTGAATATCTGCTTTTTCAGCAATCTCGATTGCTTCGTTTAACGCAGAAAGGAAACCGATGTTAAAAGTACTTTCGTCTCGAAGATGGGTATCGTAAATGCCACCGTACTTTGATGCGACCTTGGCTAATTCAATAACTTCAGAGGTCGGGGCAAAACTGCCCGGCACATAATAAAGACCAGAGGATAAGCCAAGCGAACCTTGTTGCATGGCACTCTCCAACAAGGCTTTCATCTCGCTCAGTTCAAATGTCTTGTAGCCTCTTTTAGCATTGCCCAGAACCTGTCTACGCAATGCGCCGTGACCGGTAAATAGTGCGGTATTTGTTCCAATGCCTTCTGGATTCAACAGTTGTAGCGCTCGTTTTATATCGGGAGGACCACCACCATCATTGCCATTAATCACGGTGGTGACACCTTGATAGAGGTAGTTTTTGTTAGCATTTCTATCTTTGCTCTGCAAATCTGACAGTGAATGAGTATGAGGGTCGATGAATCCCGGACTGACGATAAGCCCTGTGGCATTTATAGTACTTTCCGCCATTACATACCCAGCATTTTCAGCGGGCTCAACATAACAAATAAGATCGCCACAGATACCAATATCAAGGCTTTGTGCGGGACTATTTGTACCGTCGTAAACCATGCCGTTTCGGATCAAAACATCAACTTTGGGCGGCAAGGCGCAGGCAATGAGGATACTTGTCCCTAGACCGAGTAAAATTGCTTTTTTAACCATGTTCATGGCTTCACCTCACTTTTTGCTTTCGTGTAAAAAGATTCAGCAGGTGTGTTTAATAGTAACTCCATAAGAACACGAGAAGATTCTCGTGCCACATGGTCTATCATAGGCCTTCCGGTGTTATCTCCCATTTCATAAGTAACAGCATGTACACCATAGGTGTCAGAGAAAAATTGTTTGAATACGCCCATATCAGGGTTGAAGCCTGGTCTAGAACGGACTCTAAAGCTTCCCGCGGTCGCATCTTTTATTTCCTTTAACCAGGTATCTGCAAATCCGGCAGGGGCTAGGTTGCCCTCATCTTCAGCCATGGTATAGAAGATGTCTTGTGACGTGGAATGGAAATCTAAGGCGAACACGAATTTGCCACCATTGCTTGTAATTTCGTCAAAGACAGCTCGCACTGCTCTTGTCTCTTTTTGTGCAAATGTTTTCCAATCTCGGTTTAAATCTACGCCATTAATGTTGTGACGCCAATGGCCTCTATGGACGCCATCAGGGTTCAGGTTTGGGACAATAATTAAGTTAAACCTTTTTCTGAATCGATTGGCCAATTCAGAATTTGCCAGTACGGATTCAATAAAAGGAAGCATAGCAAAAGCACCGGTAAGTTCGGGTGGGTGTTGTCGACCAATCAGGACCAACCATTCATTGTTGTCAGGTTTAACCGAGCGAAGCGCATAAATAGGGCGTCCTTCTGTTGAAGATCCTATCGTTTCTTTCTGCGCACTAGTGAAGTTATTTTTCTCATACCATTTGTCATAATCTGAGTTTACAAACATTTCTTGTCCCGAAACCCAGGTAACCTTGGAGCTGCTATTTACGCTAAATTTAAATTTATTGTTTTCGATATCAAATGGAATTTCTTTCCATGATCTCATATCACTTGAGATTTTGGGGAGATAACGAGGCTTATTGCCATCAAAATCCAGACTAATGACGATTTCCATTTCCGATTTGCTTTTGACGCCAAAAGAGTACCAAGGGCTGTGGTTAATAGGTCTATTCTCAGGCTTGATGGACAATAAATAGTGGGCGTCACCTAGCTTTTCACAGCCGTTTAGCCTTGCTCCAGTGCCTGAACAGGCAGGTGCGGCCGCCGAAGTTACTCGCAGCGCCATGGTATCTCTGGCCAGCCGGGCGCTGGGTGAAGACCACGATAGCGCAGGTGCGGTGGATGTGTGGCAACGTATGTTCTTTCTTCGCTCCAGCAGCATTGGCCAGGACTTGCCCGCGTCACGGCTGCGATTGTTGGCGGAAATTTCCAAATCTCTTACCGCCAGGCAGGGGCAGGTGGTGGTACACGAAGGGCGGCTTGGTAACCATTTTTACCTGGTCTGCACCGGTGGTCTGGAGCTTGCGCGGCAAGGACAGGTTGTGTCGCAGCTCAGCAATGGGGACAGTTTTGGTGCGCTGAGTTTATTGGCCGGGCAACGCCGGCCGATGACCGTGCAGGCCACGCAGGACAGCGAGCTGATCGCCATCTCCCGTGTCGACTTTCTTGACCTGATAGAAACCCACCCTTCTCTGGTGCGTTCGTTCGCCCGTTCCATCGCCAACCAGGTGCTGTCGCTGGAAGGTACGGTTTAACCCGCTGCCGGCAGCGGACAGAATTGATCCAGATACGCCGCCAGATCCTGCGGCGGTGGCACCAGGCTGGCGAGATCCTGCCGCGCCAGCTCGGGCTGACCAAGAAAACACCACAACTTAGATCGGTCGTTGTAATTCACCGGTTCAGCTGTCAGTATCGGCAAGTGCTGCGGTGCTTCGCCCAACCGGCCGGCATTGGCCAGCGCCAGGCCAGCTACCATCTGGTAACTCAAGACGGCAGGTTGTGCAGCAATGGCTCGCTCACTCATTGCCACCGCATCGTCAAACCTGCCCAGCGCAAATAGTATCTGGCTGTGTACATTGTGATCCTTGGCTGCGGCGCCTCCCGCAGCCAGCAGCTTAGTGGCGGCGTGCAAAGCTCGGTTGTGCTGACCGGCCAGTTGCCAGGTATTTGCCGCCACGGACAACACGCCGGGATCGTCGGCAGCCAGACTCACAGCGCGATCAATCATGCTGAGCGCGGTGGTGCTGTCTTGCGCAAGATTGGCATACTCGGCAGCGGTTAAACGATAGGACAGATTGTCGCCGTCCAGCGCCACCAGTTGCAGCGCTGTGTTCAGCGCACTGTCCATGTCCTGGGTCTGTGCATAAATATCTAACAGTTGGCCGAGTGACTCCTGATCCGGGTCAAGCTCCAACAAGGTTTCTTCTGCTGCAGCATAATTACCGCTGAGATACTCAAACTCTGCTTTACGCATTTGCCAGTTGCGTTTGTCGGGGATGACCTGCACAGCATCCGCCATTGACGCTGCCGCCGCCGCATAGTCACCGGCGACAAAGTGTGCGCTGGCAATCATGGCGTTGCTATGCCCGCGGTATTCCTCCGAGTCCAGCTCTATGGCCCGCTGATGGGACCGAACCGCCAATGCCGGGTCGCTGTAGAGGCTGGCCTGGCCCAGCGTGAAGTGTGCATACGCATTATCCGGCTGTAATTCCACCGCACGCAGCGCGTCTGCCTGTGCTGTCTGCAACAACGGATCTTCCAGAGACTCTGCTAACAGGCCAATGGCGCCGGCACGTCCTACCAGCGCGCCAAAATGATCGGGATCGCGTTGTAGAATTTGCGCATAAAGTTCCATCGCCTGATCAAATTCACCCAGTTGAAAGTGCCAGCTTGCTATCCACTGTCCATTGTCATCGTTCGGCAACAACTGCACCGACTGGCGCATGGCCTCAATGGCTGCGCGCAGTTGGCCGTCGCCGGCCTCGGCAAACGCCAGGCCGCTATAGCCAAAGGATGGAAATGTACCCTGAATCATGTCCAGCGCCAGTTCCTTTGCCTGGGTATAACGGCCGGTGGCGACTAACGAGAGAATCAACATTTCACGAATTTTCTTGTCCGCCTGGAAGCGTTGCAGATATTCCGCCATGGACTCTACCGACGCAGAAAAATCGCCCGTCGCATTGCGCAGAATTGCCTGCGCCAGATATATTCTGTCAGATAACGGGTTAATTTCAGCATAGTCCTGGCGCAGCCGCGTCAGCGCAACCCAGAGCCAGCAACGCGTCTTCCGCTTCCTGCACCGCAGCAGAGTGCTGCACCGGGTTGCCGTCCACGCTGACCACCTGCACGGGCACCGCACCAGCCTCGGTTAGACTGGGTAAACGGCTCTTCAGTTCCAACAGCAAACGCTCAGCGGTTTTCTTACCTACCCCCGGCACCTTGGTCAACATCGACACGTCATTGTTGCGCACAGCCGCCGCCAGGGTGGCCGGGTCTAACGCAGAGATCAACGCCAGGCCCAGTTTCGGGCCAACCCCGTTCAATTTGATAAAGGCGCGAAACAGGTCCCGCTCGCCCCGGGTTACAAAGCCGAACAACAATTGCGCGTCTTCGCGTACAACAAAGTGGGTATGTAGTTCTATGGCAGTGCGCAACTCGGGTAGCGTCTGCAGCACACCGCTGGACACTTCCACTTCGTAGCCTACCCCGGCCACGTCAACAAGCAGGATGTTGTCGGTGATGTCCAGCAGGGTTCCGTATAGTCGACTGATCATCAGTTCAGCACCTTACTGGCACTCTTGAGGCTCGGCGCAAGAGAGTTTGGTTGCTTGTTTGCCGGCAAGCTCATCTAATATTTGTAACCACAAATGCAGCGGGAGTGACAACGCATAAGGCATTGTAACGGTTACCGAACAAAATTGTGCGCATCATTCTGCTTTCGCTCTAACCTCATGGGCGTGACACAGGGCAATCGCCAGCGCGTCTGCGGCATCCGCCTGCGGCACCCCGGACAGTTCCAGCAGAACCTGCACCATATGTTGTACCTGCGTTTTGTTTGCGCGGCCCGTGCCCACCACCGCCTGTTTAACTCTACGCGCAGCGTACTCATAAATCGGTAATCCTCCAGCAACACCTGCCGCAATGGCCGCCCCTCTAGCCTGGCCGAGTTTCAGAGCTGCCTGCGGGTTGCGCGCCATAAACACTTGTTCAATGGCAAACTCAGCCGGTTGATACTCCTCAATCAGTTCACTCACGCTGGTGTAGATTTCACCCAGTCGGACCGGCAGGGGATTTTTTACAGCGCCGGAGCCGGCCAGCTGAATACAACCGCTGGCGATGTAGCTGGCGCCACCCGTGCGGCATTCGATAACCCCATAACCCGTGATCCGAGAACCTGGGTCGATGCCCAGTACCCGCCGGGACATGTCAGCGGCGGTGCTTACTGATCGGGTCAGTCGTACGCTGCCGCAGGGAATTCGCCATTGCTGTACACCTCCTGTACATCATCCAGCTCCTCCAACGCATCAATCAGCTTTAACACGGTTTGGCTCACATCCACGTCACATTCTGTTGTGGTGGCGGCAACCATTGTTACTTCGGCATGGTCCGGGGCAAGTCCTTGCGCGCGCAAAGCTTCCACCACTTCACCAAGTTGCTCCCAGGGGGTGACAACAGACACCGCGCCGTCGTCTTCAGAGTCTATGTCTTCCGCACCAGCTTCCAGTGCCACTTCCATAATCTGTTCTTCGTCCGCACCCGGAGCAAAACTGATCATGCCTTGTTTGTTAAACAGATAGGCAACCGATCCGTCTGTGCCCAGATTACCTGCGTACTTGGAAAACGCATGGCGCACTTCAGCTACCGTGCGGTTGCGATTGTCGGTCATCGCCTCCACCAGTATGGCAACACCGCCGGGGCCGTACCCTTCATAGACCAGTTCTTCAACGTCACTACCCTCACCGCCACCGGCGCCACGTTGAATGGCCCGGTCGATGGTATCCTTCGGCATATTCGCCGCCAGGGCTTTTTCCACGGACGCACGCAAACGCGGATTGTCGTTGACGTCGCCGCCGCCCAGGCGCGCCGCCACTGTGACTTCGCGGATAATTTTGGTGTACAGCTTACCGCGCTTTTTGTCCTGGGCCGCCTTGCGGTGTTTGATGTTTGCCCATTTACTATGTCCAGCCATCTTTCATCCACTCTTCGCTGATTAATAGTTCGCTGATTAATAGTTCGCTGTTACGAAGTATTCTACTCGGTGTTACGCAAGCGAATATGCAGATCGCGCGAGTTGCCGCGCATCGATTGGGCGCCGAAAAGTTCAATCCAACCGGAATCGGTCAGGCCAGGATCGTCACTGGTATAGGCTTCACTTCCTTTGTCGAGCATTCTCAGTCGAGAGTCGTCCCACCAGGATAATGGCGACTCCCAGGACGCCTCTTCGCGTCCGGCATCTTGTTTCTGTGCCGTGCAGACGAAGGTTTGGCCGGCGGCCTCGGTGCCGGGGGTGATCACCACTCCAATGATCAGTGTTGCAAACGCGATACGGATCCAATGCAAAGCCGAAGTCCTCCCATGATCAATGCCCATACGGACTGCTTTATAACAGGCAAATTGATAGGCGGAACGTTTTTGCGATTTCAGCAGTTGGGCTGTCGGTGGCGGTTATGTGCAACCGATGACATGGTTGACAGTTTAGCCCAGTGACATGGGTTACAGGTTTCTCTTTTTGTTCACGGCGCTCATGCAGCCTTTCCCTCGGAGCCACCGTCGCTCGCTCGCCCTTGTCTGGCGGGCGAGGGTGGCGGAGCGGGAGAGGCGGGCCTTTCCTTTGGTGTTCTGGAGCGAGCGGCGGCGGCTTTGATCTTTGTGAGCTTGCCCTTCCCCTTGATCGTGCCGAGCACGATGGGGCCATACTTGACCAACCAGACGTCTTCACCAATGCGATACAGCCCTAACGGTTCCCCGATCAGGACTTCGCTGACGAAGATCAGTCGACCTTGCCATTTGATCTCTCCGCTGCGCCGTACGCGTCGGATCTCAGCATCGTCCTCATAGTCGGGTGAGCGCAACACGCCATCGTAGGAGCGTGGCGAGGGCTCATAGACCCGGGCCGGCGGAACCTGGCTCAAGGCTTCATGGGGCCGCTCGTGATTGTAGATATCCACGAAGCGTGTGAACCGCTGTATCTGTTCTGCTAGATCAACCTGCGCTTAGTCGGAATCGACAAAGCGCAGAAAAGTTGATCGACTCTAAGCTGCTAGAGCAACTTGTGTGCGTTTGACTAAACGCACGTTGCTCTAGAGAGCGTGCCGGTGGCGAGGCCGTGTCCTGCAGCAAAGTCAGATGCATGCGCTCGTGGCGCCCATTCTGCTGCGGCTTGCCGGGGGTGATCCGCTCCGGCAGGACGCCCGCCTTGATCAGCTTTACCGCCATTCGGGACAAGCCAGCCACGCTTCTGCTGGCGAAGGGCGGCCCATTGTCTGAGCGCATTATATGAGGCAGGCCATGCTCTCGGAAGGCTCGCTCCAATATCGGCCACACATGAGATGTATCGCCTCGGCCCACCGGTTCGCAGGCGATCAGATAGCGGCTGTGGGCATCGGTGAGCGTTAGCGGTTCCACGTGGGTCCCATCGCCGGTGAGAAACCAACCCTTGAAGTCTACGCACCAGGTATCATTGGGGGCTTGGACCGTGCGGAATGGAAGACTCCGTGGCGGCACACGACGCCGCAACTTGCGTGGGCGCGTCAGGCCCGCTCGGTCAAAAATATTGCCAATCGTGCTTGCCGCAGGCCAGACCGTCTCCGGATGCCGGTCCACAAGATAAGCATGGACCTTACGCGGACCCCAGGTGGGATAAAGATGCCGGACCGCAACCACCGCCGCCACCGTATCCTCATCGATCGCCCGCGCGTTCGAATGGGGCGCCCGGGACCGGTCTGCCAGACCGCTCGGGCCTTCTCTCTTGTAGCGATCAAGCCATTTATGGCCGGCTGTTCGCGAAATCCCAAAATGCCGACACAGCTCGGAAATGCTCTCATTGCCCTCAAGACAAGCCGACACAAAACACATCCTCTGATCCATCACACAGGTCTCTTTCCAAGCCATGACTGCACCTCCGCAGCCATCTTCAGGACCTGTAACCCATGTCACTGGGCTAAACTGTCACCTATGTTAATGGGTTGGACCCCGCCGCTCCCCCCTCACCCAACCCTCTCCCACCAGGGGAGAGGGCTTTTCGCCGGGGGGCCAAACACAAAACCGAGGAACAACCCCATGCAAAGGGCGCAACCCATCGCCACACTATCTCGGTCAGCGGCATCTCCTTCTCGGCGCCCGGCTCGCCGCGCCGCTCGCCGCGGAGGGGCTCCAGCTTCTCCTTGGAGGAATACCAGAAATAGTGGTCCTGCTCCGGCTGGGAGAAGTCGATCGCCAGGGCCCAGGCGAAGTTCCGCTCGAGCAGGCCGCGCAGCTCGGCCAGGGTCATGGCCGAGTCCAGGCCCTGGTCTTCGTTGACCTCCAGATGTTCGCCCAGCTCGTCAACCAGCTCCGGATAGGGCTCCAGAAGCAGCGAAACCAGCAGCTCCTGACCTTCCAGTGAAAAGCTCCCTTCGGCGCGGCGATAGAGGGCGTCCCAGGGCCGGGCACCGTCCCCCTGCTCCCCGGGCCGCTCCCGAGTCCAGCGATCAAGCTGGCCAAGCTCGTCGCGCAGGCGGACAATGCGCTCGGACTGCAGTTCATCCTCGACCGACCATTCGTGAACGTGACGGGTCGCGCGGGCCAGCACAGCCCGAAAGCGGCCGAAGGCTTCCGGCGGGATCCGCTCTTGGGAGCGCACCCGGGCGAGCGCGATCTCGCGGGCGTGATACCAGTTGTGGATCAACAGGGGGTGGCTGATCAGGAAGGGCGCCATGCCCAGGCCGGTCGCATTGCCGATGCCCAGCGAGCGCTTGATCGCAGGATCGAGCGGCACGAAGCGTTCCGGGTCGCGGCGCCGGGCAAGATGCTCGATCAGGTCGATGGTAAAGGCGCGGATCAGGTAGACGGTCAGGAGCTCGGCGCGAAACGGTCCGGCCAGCTCCGCCCGGTCGCGATAGCGGGTGCGGTCGCTCATGCCGAACTTGCCGTTGCCGTAGACCGCCGTGGTCCGCATCAGGTAGCCCACCTCGCCCAGCACCGCGGGATCGGGCTGTCGGCCGCTCGACAGGCATTCGGTCACATAGTCGAAGAGGCGCAGGCTCTTGTTGGCCCGACTCATGACCAGTTCGCTCGCCCGGTAGCGCCCGGCCTCCTGGCGCGGTGTCTCGCCGCGCAGCCGCTCCACGTCCGCGTCGCTGGGGACCCCGTCGAACAGGGAAAAGGTGGCGTCCCAGGCCTCGGCGATCACCCGGTCGGTCCGCTGCTCGGGTTCCAGGTAGTGGGAGAAGCCGATCAGGCTGTAGCAGCGCTCCGGTGTAGTGACGCGGTAGATCACGGTACCGTAGCCGTCATCGTCCAGCTCGAAACGCTCCCGCTCGATGCGCCAGCGCTCCCGGCTCATGCGCCGCACCAGGCTGCGCATGAAGCTGAGGCGGGTCTGAAAACCCGATCCCATGCGGTCCAGGCGCATCACAGAATCGGGCGATCGCAGCGCGACTGCGAGGCCGGTCGCCGGGCTTTCCGCACTAGCATCCATGGCGTCACTCTTGGTATTCAGGGGCTTCATTTCAGACCAAAGGTTGCGGTGGG
>JAAAKM020073195.1:1782095-1800639 GCA_010016025.2 Alatinidae sp. Z8VKAUB7J3 | reverse complement strand
AACGAAGCCTTCCTTATCACGCTTGTTTGCAACAAGTAAGTATTTTATTACTAAAAAATTCAGCCCCGTGCCGGCAGGAAGGGAAGACGCAAGATCATGAACGACCCGGATCCGAAAACGGTTCGCCGCGGCCGGCCCAAGCGCGACGCGGTCGCGACCAAGGAGAAGATCCTCAAGGTCGGCATCGCCGAGTTCTGCGCCCATGGCTACAGCGGCGCGCGCACCGCGCGGATCGCCCGCCGGGCGCGCTGCAACATCCGCATGATCTATCACTACTTCGGCAGCAAGGAGGCGCTCTACATCGCCGCCCTGGAACGCGTCTACGGCGAGATCCGGCGCCGCGAGGAGGAGCTCGACCTGCTGCATCTGGATCCGGTCGAGGGGATCACGGCGCTGGTCTCCTTCACCTTCGATCACCACGCCCGCAACCGGGAGTTCGTGCAGCTGGTGGTGATCGAGAACATTCAGCGCGGTCGCTATCTCAAGAAGTCCAAGCTGGTGCCCGAGGCCACCTTGCCCCTGGTGGAGGCCATCGGCAATTTGCTGCGGCGGGGACAGAAGCAAAAGATCTTCCGCCGCGGCGTCGATCCGGTCCAGTCCGGCGATATCGTTACGGGCGCAGAAGGGCGCCAAGCGCCGATCGACGTCTTCGATCATCGCGGCATAGCTTTCACGCGATAAAGCGTCGCCGCCATAGCGCTCGCTCAGGCTGACGACCCCGAACGGCATCGACATCCAGCCACCGTCGCCGGTCGCACAGTCACTGGCTTCGCCCGACCCTTCCGTATCGAGCACCATGACCTCGGTACTGCCACCGCCGATATCGAAGACCAGGGCGCGTCGTTTGTCCGGTGCGAACAGGGGCGCACATCCCCGTAGCGCCAGGCGCGCTTCTTCTTCCGGTGAAATGATTTCCAGATGCAGACCGGTTTCCGCCACGACCTGTTCTAGAAACCTCGCGCTGTTGGCCGCACGTCGACAGGCGTCCGTCGCGACCAATCGGGCCCGGTCCACCCGGCGGCGGCGCATCTTGGCCGCGCAGATGCGCAACGCATCGACGGTCCGCGCCATCGCGGCATCGGTGAGCGACCCCGACTCCCGCATCCCCTCCCCGAGCCGGACGATCCGGGAAAAGGCGTCGATCACGCGGAAACTGTCACCGGAAGGACGGGCAACGAGAAGGCGGCAATTGTTGGTGCCCAGGTCGATCGCGGCGAAGGTATGGGCATGGCGACCTGAATTCTCGCCATGACTCCGCTCTACGTCACGACGCCAGCGCGGCTTAACGTACGCCACCATCGCCTCCTCGGCCTGTTCATTGTCTTATCGGGTATCCTCTCGCTTGCGTCGCGAAACGACCCCTTTTTTTACTTAACTGAAACATATCCGATTCAGTGGGCCGCGCCAAATCCCGCCGCACCGGTAACGTTTTGCGGGGCCTCGAAACGCTACACAAATTCGATACGGTGTGATAAAGAGCGCCCCTTCCCGTCATCCAGACGCGGGCGGTGGGGATTGGTGTAACGGTAACACGCTTGACTCTGAATCAAGTATTATAGGTTCGAATCCTATATCCCCAGCCATCCTGTATTAAGTCGTTCGATCAACCATCAGATCGAAGGGCGAACGCAAGGAAAACTCTAGCCTTTTCCCTCTTAATCGTAGGTTCGAAAAGACGAAAGCGATCAATTGGCGCTCTTCGTCGATGTTCGAGCGCTCGAATATCTCGGCAGCCCAAGACGCTACGGAAATCAAGCTTTCCAGCGTGGTTCTGAAGGTCCCCTCCCCTGCCTGATGCTGTTCGATCAGCATGCCAAGCTGGAAATTTCGATCCTTCAGCTCTCGCGCTTTTTTGTCGTATTCGTCCCGCGTAGTTCGCGCGCACTCTGATTAAAAACGAAACACAGTACATTTTTGCATGCATATCGCGGACATTGTGTCGCGATATAAAATTTATCCATTTAAGAGAGTTAACATCGCTGTATGGCGAGGCGGTGAAATCTGTATCGCGGCAAAAGTCCCCGTGAGCAAGAATCATCCGGCACGTCTGAAGCCGCGGGATAACCGGACGCAGACCCGCAAATAGCGGGTCTCGGCGCGCTGAAGTCCGATGCTGAGGAAACAGCCGAAGTCGTCCGCGAGCGCCGCGACTTCGCCTGGTAGCCACTTCCGGACCTCAAGATATTTCCCTCGCCGACATAGATTCCGGTTTTGTCGCTGTCTAAACTCCCGCCATGTCAGAGGGGACAAAACGCAGGCTAGCCGCCATCGTATCGGCTGATGTTGTCGGTTATTCCCGCCTTATGGGCGAGGATGAAACCGGCACGCTTGCTGTGCTGCGGAAACACCGAAGCGAACTGATTGACCCGTTGGTCGAGAAACATGGCGGGCGGATCGTTAAAACAACAGGGGACGGGCTGCTGTTGGAGTTTCCATCCGTAGTCACTGCCGTCGAGTGCGCGATTGGCGTCCAGAATGGAATGGTGAACCGGAATGCGGGTATTCCCGATAATCAAATTGTGCGGTTTCGAGTCGGCGTACATTTAGGCGATGTCATCGTCGAGAATGACGATATCTTTGGAGACGGTGTAAATGTAACCGCGCGTCTGGAAGGTCTGTCCGCCCCTCGTCCTCCGTTGGTGCTAATATCTGTAATGTGCGTCTTCACTCTTCTTCAAGCCTCGTAAAAGGCCACCTTCATCTTTTTAATGCGTTGTTTTCGTATTTTAATAAAGGTATTTTGTACTTGCTCGCCAAAGTACCTCCTCAAAAAATGTCATGGGTGGGAGATAACTTAAAAATTAATAGGTGGGGGAGTTGGAATAAGAATACCCTGGGTGGAAATTTTTTGAAAAATTAATTAGTGGGTGGGGGGGGGACAACGTCTATTAGGCACCCAAGAGTACACTGTGTTAGATTTGAAAAGAACACTTGAGAAATAAAGGATATGTCGCCACTGGGGATTGAACCTGTGACCCATACAATTGTGGTGTGCTCCACCAACTAAGCTAGGCGACCTTTCGATCTCAGCATACTCTAATTCTCAGGTCCCTACATTAGCTCCAAATCATATACCTGTCATCATATACCAGTCATTACTTGACTGATGAATGACTTCCATCTGGCCCGTCTATCTGTCCAAAAAGCCCATTGAAAGTTAGAAGGTAATCAAGAAGAGATGATTTAAAATGCCAGTTTTGAAGTGAACACTAGAGAATTGGAAAATATGTCACCACTGGGGATTAAGCCTGTGACCCACGCTCTTGCGTTCTCTACCAACTGAGTTAACATATGTTAACATATTCTATTTCTCTATAAATATACCATGCATTTCACAATTAACATGTTGAAGTTGCTTACTGCACCATTGTTGCTCAATTTTCTCATGCTGTGAGTTTAGTTGATCCTAAGGTAGTTGCATATATATTGATAAAATGTTACTTAAATTGTTTAAAATTAATAATTATTCATTAGAATCTATATTGTAAAGCACTATAGATGTGATTTCATCGAGAAAAGATTTTTTAAGATATTGGGTCAAAGTTATCTGTGAATACAGGTTGATTGATTTTGGGTTTTTTCTCGCTTTAAGTCTCAGAAAAAGCATTCAAGGCGAAAATATATCCTTTGGGGCTTTGGCCCACTCTGTAATGTTCATGAAGTAGCTGAGCAAAACTGGTATTTAGACTTATTAATTGCATTCAAAGTAAAGTACATACCTTCAATTACTCACGGGTGCCTAATAGAAGGGGGGTTTGGATCAATGGAGAGGTTGGAAAATCTAACAAACTTAATAAACAGGGGGGGGGGGGGGGGGAAGGGGGGGGGGGAAAAAAAGTTTAAAAAGTGAAGTCAAAAAGAAGGAAAGGATAAATGTTTTTCTGTATTTTTAGAATAAAATGAAATATTTATTTAGACTTAACTGCAACTCCCAAAACAGAGTATTATAACTTTCATCTTTTTAATGTGTGATTTATATTTTGATAAAGATATTTTCTACTTGCCCACGAGAGTACGTCCTCAGAAATATTGTCATGGGTGGGAGATTACTTAAAAATTAATAGGCAGCGGGGGGAAGGGTGGCTGGAATAAGAATGTCCTGGGTGGAAAATTTTTGAAAAATTAACTAGCGGGGGGGACGTCTAATAGGCACCCAAGAGTATTTGAAAGTTTTTTGTTGTCTTACTTTAAAGGAAGAAACTGTCGCGGGAATAAACTGTCGCGAAAAGTCGCGAATGCTTTAATTTTTTTGTGTGTTAACTGTCGCAGGAATTAACTGTCGCGAACGCTGAAAAAATTAATTGTCGCGGGAATTAACTGTCCCGAATTGCTGGGCGAGTAACTTTTTTGGCCTCTTCTCTCCGCAAATGCCGAACCTTAAAACAAAACCAAATAATAATTTTTCGAAAATAGACAAAGTATACTATGTCACTGATGCTTCAAATGAGAAAATTTACAATAAAAAAAATTACAATCTGTTTACGAGAGTCCGTAAGGTGAAATTTTCTGACAAAATTTAAAAGTCGCGGGAATTAACTGACGCGAACGGGCCAAAAACAAACTGTCGCGAGAAAAATCTCGCGACTTTCGCGATAGTTTCTTCCTTTAAAGTGTGTTTTTAATTCATCAATTTTCGCAGTCTGTAATTTTAATTATTCAATTCCTTATCTATTCTTTATTTATTTACCATTTTATTTATTTATTCATTTATTCATATATTTGCTTATTCATTTATTCATTTTTTCATTCATTTATTCATTTATTTGCTTATTCATTTATTCATTCATTTATTTGGTTATTCATTCATTTATTCATTCACTCATTTATTTGTTTTTTTCATTTATTCATTCATTCATTTATTTATTTATTCCTTTATTTATTTAGACATTTATCAATTTTACGTTTGCCAAATGGGATCACGGCTAAAATGTCACCTGCGCAATGGTAGTTAATTCTAAATCGGATCGTGTGTTATCTTTAAAAAAGCATCAAAGGCCTGAAAGTGACTCCAAAACATAAAAACCATTTCACGCGAGGTTAGTTTATTATCAAACTAAAAACACATCTAGAGCATGATCATCCTGCAGCGTCCGATGTCTATCGATTTCTGCCACAACGAAATCTAGAAAACACATTTCCAAGTACTGATACCTGCGAGGTTTATCACCACCATTATAATGTTACGGTTCGCGTAAGATGGTGGAACAGTCATAAATATTATTGTTACTATAACAACGATAAGTTACAGGTGAAACGCCAAGAAGAAAACTGTTACATTGACAACCTTTTGCCCTATTTCAAGATTTCGGTCTTTAGCCATGTTTAAATCCAACATATTAATTTCTTAACTTAATTATGTGTTCATTTACTTATTTATGTATCTATTCATTAAATAACATTTTTATTTACATGTTCAGTAATTTACTTATATGTTTATTTACGTTATTTATATTTTAATTACTTATTTATCACAAGTTATAAACTATTAAATTGACAACGTCTCGCTCTATTTCAAAATTTCGGTCCTTAGCCATGTAGTAATTTCAATGTAGAGCTGATGAAGTCTTGAGATAAGACGAAACGTTGGCAATGTTTCCTGTTAATGTTCAATACCTTATTGGCGTCTCCCCTAAGAGCTTATGATACCCTGGTCTTCTTTATGCCCCCTTCCCCCCTAAATCTGCAGTCGTGAAGGTGTCAGTTACTAATTGGGGTATGAAATTATTAATTGCAATTCCGTCTCCGTTTACGATAGTGTGATTATAAGCGCACTTTCCACCATACCCATTTTTAATGAAGTAGCTCCAAAATTAACTAACCCTTAAACTGATGACAGCTACAATCGTGGACAAAAATAATGTAAGTTTTCCTCTAAAACGTCAAAAAATTGCACAAATGGCTCAGAACACAAGCTGAAGGACAGGGGTATTTATTTCAACTTTGACTTGGTTTCTGCCAGCCGTCTCGGAGCAGCACAGTGCTATGGTATATACCTTTCGAAAAGAGCTGTTTTCAAATTCGGCGGTTAGGCTTAACGGGGTTGGGCCTCTGTTTACATATATTAAAGTCCACGACTGTAGGTGCTAAGGCAAAGACCGGGTCGGAGGTGGCTAAGTAGTAGGCACGCTGGGGTAACATCTGGCAGAAACAAATGAAGGATAAGTAAGGGAATTCCACCGCGTTGCAGAAAAAGGAGAAAAACTCAATAGAAGGGGAAGCCCTATACTTTGAAACGTCCATGGCTATGTAATATTATCGAATTAAGTCATACGCACAAATCATTATTACAACTCTTAAAATCATTACATAAAACTGTTTTCCATGTAGGAACTGGCTCTAGTACGACGGGAGCTACGATTTCACAAACACACCAAACTACGGAAACCACAAGAAGGAAAGCTCTGATCCCCTTCTTTAATACTTCATGGCTTTTGTCTATGGAAATACACGATTGGCCATGTGCCTCGGCAACAAGTTAGTGAGTGGATATATGGATTAAAGGAAGTGAGGCCGCTGGTATATATGCTCGTTGTATAACTTTATATAACGTAAAAATCTACATCAAACAATCCCGTAAATTATTATTCCTTACAGCATCCATGCTGATTTTTTAAAATTAATAAGCGGGGGGTCTAATAACCGTCGGGGGTGGGAAAAATTTCAAACTTTAATCCACCCGCCCCCTCGAGGTACCAAAATTTGACGCGATTGTATGATGACGTAGAATGAAAAGCTCTATAGTGAGAACATAGGACCACGAGGAATCGAACCACCTCCTTTATTGTTGCGATGTAATGTGCTAGCCATTACACCATGGCCCCTTACCATTGAGGCATAGAAATTTGGGATGTCATTTGTTTCGGTTGACGTCACTACACAGCCCCCCCCCCCTTTTAGAGGTAAAGATACGAGGGTCGATTATTTTGTTGTCTCTGTTAGCTAACCCAACTCCAGAGAAGTGTGAGTTGCGATGCTATACACAAGTTTGAATGCCCGCCTCGCATTCAACTCCACATATTTGAAGGCCATCCTCCCTTTCCACTCCGCAAATTTGAAAGCGAGTCTCGCAACCAGCTCTATAAATTTGAAGGTGAACCCTGCATTCAGCTCTACATAAATTTGATGTTCGGCCTCGCTTCCAGTTCAAAACGAATTTGAAGGTTAGCCTCGCATGCAACTTCACAAAGGTGAAGGTCGGCCTCGCTTCCAGCTTAACACAAATTTGAAGGCCACCCTCGCATTCAGTTTCACAAATTTAAACCAAGTCCCGCATTCAACTTCACAAATTTGAAGGTCAGCCCCGCATTTATCCCTACACAAGTTTAAAGGCTAATATCTCTCTATGTTATGACTGGAACGTGAATGGCTGGCCATGTAGTAAGTATGGTACCAAGAGTCTGTTTAGCTTACTGAGATTACATGACAGGAGTTTCAAATTCACTCTTTGTTTCTTTTTGTGTTGTAGACCGCACACTTTTCATGCGTTTAGATTTGCCCATTCAAGCATATGTCAGGTTCGTATGCAATATATTATAGTAGGTTAGGATAATTTATAACAAGATGAGGAAAACGGTAATCGTTCAACAAGTCTTTTAACCTGTGAGATGGATTCCGCCCATAAGCTACGTGAATGCATCAGCAACATTGCCTGTAGTTTGATCAAGGCAGCTTTTCTTATAATACACAAGAAACACTGTTGTCATAAATTTGACTCTATCTATCCATTGTAAATGTTGAAAACGAGGCCTTAACAGATGTAGGAAGTCTCCTTCGTTAACGAAACCGGCTTGCTTTTATGGAAACTTGTTGAAAATAATGACCGTGGCAAAGCAATTGCTATTTAAAAACAACTTCAACGTGATGAACATTTTATCGCAGAGAGACACCGGTTCATAGCATCTTTTGTAAGACCGCTTTAATGCTACAAATTGAGTTAGCAATAATGTTTTGAAGCACGCATGAAGATAGCAACTTCATTCGTAGTAGTGGAGAAAATTTGAGCAAGTATATTAATTTAAATATTATGTCCTACAATATGGTTAAAATGGTCGTCGAGCAGACTGTGGTGGAGAAATCGGAGCTCGTCTCAGGAGAGTAATGTTAGGTTTATAAGAATAATCCGTAAGGTTGTTTGGTTTGCTAATGTGTGTTTGTATACAGTTTCGAAACACTACATATGCAAGAATGATTTGATCACTCCTTGCAGCTTTATTCATTCTGTTAATGGCCCGCGAAATGGTTTTTAATGCTTCAGGCGTAAAGTTGAGTTCGCAGATGCCTATGATATGCAATCCAATTTCAAACATAGTATAGCAAAGAAAGCAACTTCGTACGCTATAGTGCAACGTTATGTGCCACGGAACATCGTGTGAAATATCGGGCTTTAATATGGGCTTACCATTATACATCTGCCGTCCTGCTGATGGGCTGTGGAGGGTCTGTATTTTATAGGCTTTGCTGAGATTCTTGTTCTTGTTGTACACCTTTCCCCAGTAGCTTGTATCCCCGGTGTTGACATATTTTCTATTTCTCTAGTGTTCTCTTCAAGACTATCTTGTAACTCCTGGTATTTCCTTTTACCTGATTTTCAAAGCTATTTGTATGTAGAGTTCCTTATATTCTTCTCCACAGTGTCACGTTACGTTTTACTCCACTCAGGGTATTCTTTGCTCTTAAAATTGTCGATATTTTAATAGAGAACCTCACCTTCTATCCATTCCTGAGTATTCCCCTTCATACAAGTTTCTTTGGTAGGAGTCAGTTCATCTTAAGTTCCTGTAAGTGTTTCTATGAAGTGGGAATAAGCAGAATTGATATCCTTAAACTCAGAGTACTTTGGAAATTAGGTTTCTTCTAGTTTTTTTCTAAAAAGTTCTTTGCTGTAAATCTTTATAGATCATGTATAAATGTATGTTTGAAAGTTTTTAGTTTAGGGGTTTTAGTTTTGGGGGCCATCAGGCCCAATAGGTGGACATTTTTAGTGTTAATCTTTTGTGAATTCTCCCCCACTCAGCGGGTACGGAAAATAAATTCATTAATATGTATTGTGTTTCTGCTTTTGAGTCTTTGTCAGTGCCAGAAATATATAAGTACTCAGCAGACACAGCAATTATTATATATTTATCACAAGTGGAGTATTACCACAATAGCTTGCCTTTTTACACTGAGGGAGCTGAGGGGACTTGAGTCCAATAATTAAGGTCAGAAATTTTGAAGTCAGTCTTGTAGTAAATATTGTACGGTACCCTAAGTTTAAAAATTTAGTTATCCAAATTTTTTATGTAACATCAATAGCAGGATACAGAATACAGAATACAATACAGTCAGTGGCTGGAAATGTGTTTCTAGTGATCTGTTTACATATCTTTAAGTTGAAATGTCTTTAAAGGTTTCTCTATTTGTATGAAAGATTTAAGATTTTATGCGACTGTCTTCGAGGGGGCAGTAACTTTAAAATATCTTCAAAGATTCTTAAGATTATTTGTGATTAAATTAAACTATTTAAGATTATACAAGATTATTTGACATCGTAAGGTTATTAAATGATTAGAAGATCTTTGTGATTATTGAGATTATTTTGGGATTTTTGTAACTAATTCAATGTAATAGGAGACTATTAAGATCATTTGTAATTGAATGTGATTAAGAAATATTTGTGATTAAAATTATAAATAATTACTGAAAATCAGAATTTTACTTGTTTTTGTGGTTATTGAATTGGTTTTTGGGAGGCTTTATTGTGGGGTGTATTTAGTGGCTAGTGGAAAAAGCGAGGTAATTTGCCCCTCGTTATTCTTAAAGTTTAGTTTAGTTCAATATTTAGTGACAGATTACAAACAGCCAGATTGACCCGACAAGACTCTGAAAAACATGTTCTAGCTCTGTAAAATTTGTTAAGCGTATCTAGAAAATTAATCAGGGCTTCATGCTATTTAATGCTGGTGTAAATGTTTAAATTGCAATAAAATACCACCGTATAGTGGTCATTGCATAGGCTCAACTGCAACATAGTCAGTTACTAGTTCTATGTTCGCTGATTCTTTCAGACCATGTTTTCCATACAAAAACAAGAGTTATCCCTTAATCAATGTGTTTCCATACTCTGTTTCTTGGAAATAGTTACTTCTTATCAGAAACAGGCTTCCATCAAGCAACGTTTAACCCTAAAACAAGGGCATCCCGCTTCCAAACATGGATCCACACTTAAATATTCAACTGGTGACGCTAAATAATCATTTCAATACTCCGTGCGATGGTGATCATCAACAGTTACAAAATGTATAAAAAGTAATGAAGTGAAAAATAAACCATCATCAGGCCATAACCATATCCACAAACAATCACGGGTAGGCAAAAACCTCTGCAAGTATGTGTGTTGTATGTTCAGGCAAGGAATGTCAACTTTTCATAGGACCATGCTTGACAACAAAATAAGATTTCAACAGCTGACAGTGAGCTGATTCACCGAGTTGCAATAACAACAACATCACAACAGTCAGCTTAGCTCGCATTTAAAATTGAAGAGTAATAACTAAAGATGGAATCCTAGATGATGGGCCTGGCATGCAGAATCAACTGGCCTCATTTGTGGCTTACGATAATCCGGTGCCACATGACTGAAGTACTGGGCTACATACACGAGTCCTTGCTGTGTGCTAAATTACGACTGATGCAGATCACCAGTTTGCTACTCATTCACAGATGGGCATGTTACATGAGGTAGAGGGGAACTGCCCTTCCTCCCTTTCCCTTTTGAAAAAAAGATATTTTTCCGTTATGGCGCCTATGTTGAGTTTTTTATCCGATGACGCACCGTATAACCGGTTTCTTGTTAGTTTTTTTTTTTTTTTCAGCTAGCGTGATAAAATACACCTACCTCTACCCCCCTCCCCTAATGTGCAAATATAGCCCATATTTGTTTCTAAAGTATTATATTATTGTCAAAAAAGAATGTCTGTAATATCTAAAGAATGGCCGAGGGTGTTAATTTGAAACTTCCAATGTATATTAAGGGGATGCGGAAGAGTGATTAGAGGGCAACCACCCTTTCCCTTCCTTGGTCTTTTTAGAAGCCCCCGCTCCCCGACACTGATCGAAATTTTGAAGTTTTCTTTTTGTCTAACCTCGTTAAAGGGTCTAATACAAATGCCTTTAAACATGCCACACCCCCTCCCTCCACATCCCCGGGGGAAGGATTGTAAATTATGTACTTTGCTCATTGTTTACATGCTGGATTTATCATTAAGAAAAAGGGAAATGTTAGATTTTCAGTGTATCCAAAACGGCTAAGGGTATTAGGTTGAAACTGGGGAGAATGTTGCGGGATATGTTAAACTAAATCAGAATGCATAACGGTCATCTTTTTTTATTAAAAAGAAGATTTGCAATATCTTAAGAATGGATGGTATTAAGCTGTATGTTTCAGGACAGGTTGAGAGGAACGTTGAGGAGTGGTTGGAGGGCTTTCAGCCCCCCTCCTATCCCTTTTTAGTTGCCTTCCCTCCAGAGATTTGTTAAAAAAAAAATTGAAATGCTAGATCTTGTTCCAAATAGTCTGAGGGTCAAGTAATTCTGTCCATGAGGATGACAAAATCCCTCCAGCTTTGAGAGGGATGCTAAACACAATAAAAAACATGCTATATGCATGCTGTTGTCAGAGGGGTGTATGAGCAATATCTAAGGAATGATTTAGGTTATTAAGCTAAAAATTCCAGCGTATCTTGAGGGAAATGTTAAAGAGTGGTTTGAGGGTAACCATGACCTCTCGCCCTTTTTAGATTCCTTCTCTCATCACCATTGATCAAAATTTCAAAAACGGATTTTGTCAAAAATAATCAAAAGGTCTAGTAAATATGCCACCAGGGATGTAATTCCTCCCACAGCTCACAGGGCAATGATAGTAAATTTTGCAATTTTCCCTTTTTTCTTTAAGAATTCATCATTAGGAAAAGGATGGTTATTTATATATAAGGGCGTTTATTGAGAAAAGTTGGTATGTTTGATCTTGGGTCTCGAAAACGGTTAAGAGTATTAAGGTAGAACTCTTAAGAAATGTTTCGGGGGATTAAAAAAAAAACATACACTAATTGCGTTAGGGATGTCAAAAGGGCACAATAGAAGTAGTATAATGGCATAATATTTTGTTAAAGGGCCATCGGCACTGTGGTCTTTACTTCCCCACTGCTGCCATCTATTCTCCTATTGTCATAATGTTTTTCACGGGCCATAACCACCATTCTTTTCCTCTTTAGTAGTTTGACGATTCAGTCATTTTTTCTTCCTGGTGTTACTAAGCACTAAGAGTAGTATACTTCGTCCTAACGTGTTTAACTGGTCCAGAAGTTGTTAAGGGGTTAATTTTAAACTGTTAGACAACAAGTCTTCTGAGTTTTTCTTTACAATGAAACTTGAAACATCGAAACTTGTTTAAATGGTTCAAACAAATTCAACCGGCCCAAACGTGTCTATCCGGTCCAAACATGCTTAACTGGTTTTTATTTTGAACTCTATTATACGTGACGTTCAATTTGATTGGTTGAAAGAAAGGCGGGTCAAGTGTCTTGGATTTGCATATAAACTTTAAATAGACCATTTTGGTCTTATTAATTAAACATATTTTGAATTGCATACAATAGTGAACAAAATAAAGTCTGTCTACCAAGAGGAATGTAGTGGCTTATGGACCAACTACTGATAGGTTTAGTAATCCTAGAGAGTTTTGTCTTATTCTTAGCAAACATGGAGGAGGACTACACATCCATGCTGTTCAAGCGAAAAGTGGTGACTGACTACGCCTAAGATTTACTGATGTAATAACATGGACCGGAGAGGTCTGGGACTAGCCCTTCTAACACTAGGCATTACTAGATACTAGCAGATCGGAACATTTTCACCTGAATGAAGCGACAATTCTCCCTAAAAATGCTAGAGCAAATCCGGGCAATGCAGGTTTCACAAAGGCAGATCTTGAAATAATATAGCTTCATAATCACCTTGCAATCAGCCCAACTTAGAGAATCATACTGATTATGGGCCTGTATTGCGGTAGTACATAACAGAGATCATGACTGGTATTTAGTTAGTTAATTTGAAATCAATGTGGTCCCTACTTTCAGATTTAATGCCAATTTTCTATACTCATTTTATGCAATTGTTGTCCTTGTATATCCGGTGTTTCATACCAGTCTCCCTGATAAGCAGCGGAGACTCCTTGTATATCCCGTTTGTTTCTATGCGTACTGGCACAGAGTACTAAAGTGATGACGTCACAAATATTTTTTGCGAGGAATTGCTATTATAACTACATCACAGTGTTAACCCGGCCTCCAAATCCCCCTATGCAAAATATCGCGTTCAAATCTCGTATCAACTGTGAGAAACGGCTGTTTGACTTTGCAAAAGTCCTTACGGAAAGTCTGTTAATTTTGCTCAGTTCATTAAATTATGAACTGGGCTTATTTAACAAGGTTTTGACAGGCATGATTCTTAACGATCGCTCAAGGTATGGGTCTAAAATTTAGACGAGTTATTTAGATCGACAATAAGAACGCACTGGGTTCAAAATATTATCGAATTTCTGATATTCATTAAATCGTGACGTTACACTTAAGTACTCTATTGTTTTGCAGGAAAGGTTATACCGTGTAAAAGATTGATTAAACTTTCAAACTGACAAGAACGAAATAGGGTTATTTAAATTGGCCATAGAAAATATATGACTGTGTTGGTGCTGGAACTTAAGAAATGCTTAAAATGCACAGAAGTAATGTTACATCTTATTTGTTACTCTCTCCCTTCCTGGCTTCATTCGAAGTGGTCTATCGCTGTCACAACACTGAAGCGAATCTATCTCGAGACAAGATGAATTTAGTTTTGCGTGATGGCGGTCTGTTTGTAAATAGAATGTTATTGGTTTTGTTTTTGAATTTCAAATGCACTTCATGATTTTGTTGCTTATCCAGCAATTGTACCTCAGGAATTCTTTGAAGGCTTCTTTGGCACGAAAGTCAAAAATAGCTTGTCTACTCAGTTGGAAAGTCGTTCACCATGTCCTGTTTAATCGACTAATTTACCAAAGGTTAATTAATAATCAGGTATTCTGCGGAATTTGTTTTTTTCCCGAAACACAGTATTCACAAATTTTTAAACGCCCCGTTATTTTGTTTCCTGTCGAGGGGACGTCTTTGTAAGTCTTTGTGACATAAGTGTGAAATTAGCTTCCTTTCACTTTTGGAAACACCACCAAGGGTTAATTGATGATATTCTCTGCAGCTTTATTCTGCGGCATTGGTTAAGGGTTTCTACATTGGGCTGAAATAATCTTGTCAATAATAGCTAACGGCAGCGTGTGGCGGTCTATGAAGGATACCACACTCACGAAGGTGAGGGGGGCAAGGGCAGGCGCCGTTGAGAAGTAGAGAACATTTCTTTTATCAACTTAATACGGAACTGGATGGACTGATTCCGAGAAAAGCCGTATTTTGAATTAGGTCTTACTTCAAATGACTTGTTAATTACAGTCAAAATACCTTACTTTCATTACCTTTTTTGTTTCAAAGCCAAAGATAGTCCTCCTTACTTGATTCAGTCAGTATAACCAACGTCATCACTTGACTACTTATTCCTTTTTGTGGTACACTAGAGTTATTAAGAAGGTCGTAGAATCAACTGAAGTGCTTGTAGCCTCAGCAATACAAAAATGTTAGTGTTTATATGATAAGAATGTGAATATACTCTCTATATCACTCAATCTTTGTGGATCAGAAAATTAAACATGAGGTCGTGGGTTTGAGCCCGGTCAGCGCCCATAAATTGCAAGCTATTGTGGTAACGCTCCACTCTTTGAGAATGATATATAATTGCAATGTATCTACTGAGAATATATATATACATATTTTTTTCTCGTCGCCCATTTCGTTCGAGAACACTGGCATGGTACCACAAGAGTCTTTTAAACTGCTTTGTTACAAGCGTGCTTGCTTCATAGCTACGATTCAGTCTGAATCACATTCAAACTTTCTCTGATTAGCACTTTCCAAAACCGAGAAATTCATTTTAAAACATGGCTTAGATTATTGTATTACACCAAATAAAAGCAACGAAAACTTTTTTTCTCAAGTTTGAAATACTGTACGCGCAACTGACTTAACATAAACTTTTATGTGCCGATGAACTTGATTCTCTAAAAGCAAGGTTACGTGAAACTCCCATGCTTACTGTGGCACACTTATCGACCTCGCTGATTTTTACATGCACAGGGAACTTTTTCAGGCTCTAGAATTATTAAGCAACAATAAAGAGATCCTCGTTACAAAACCAGATAAAGGATTAGAGGTCGTTATCCTATAAAGAAAGATTACATACACAAAATGGATAACATACTACAAGATTCCACAAAATTTCAAATATTAGGCGTGGTTAAAATGAACGATAATACAGAGAGAATCGAGCAACGTATCCAAAAACGATCACTTAGCCTATTCAAGGAAGGCCGTCTGCCTCGCGATGTTTACGATAGCACTAGACCCTCTGGGTCACAGCGTCCACGTATGTATGGCCTCACCAAAATACATAAGAAAGAACTTCCTTTTCGACCAATTCTTTCTATGATTGGCTCCTCACAACATGAAATTTTTAGGTGGCTTTTGGAAATGTTACAACCCGTACTTCATCTTTATCCCAAAATTGTATTAAAGACTTGTTCATTTTACCAATTATAGCCAAAACCTTAATTTTGGTTCCAACTTGAGTTTTTTGTTTTCCTTTGACATCTGTAACTTGTTTACAATCTTTCCAATAGGTGAGACAATTAAGATATACGCCGATGCACCTTGTCCCTCCCCAATTCCCTGAGGAAGTTTTCATTGAATAGATGGAACTTGCAAAACGTGGTGTTGAATTCAGCTTCAACAGTGACATGTAACAATAGAACGGGATAGGAATGGCAAGTCCCTTGGGTCGATCCTGGGCTAATATCTTCCTTTGGCTTTCATGAACTTCGACTTTTTGAATCCCAAAAGCCTATCGTTTATTTTCGTTATATTTACGACACATTTGCGATATTTAAAAGAAACTTCGAGTCTGACGAATTCCTCAGAATCCTTAAAAGCTTTAAAATATAACTTTGAGAAGGAACAAAAGAACTCGTCACCGTCCCTTGACGTTTTATTTGAGAAAGAGGGTATTTAAATTCCGTACCAGCTTTTATAGAAAGCCTACATTTTCCGGCCAATACATCTAATGGAATTCGGTCTGCCCTAAAGCATGTGAAATCAATCTCATGAAAACCTTAGTTCATTGCGCGTTCACGATTTGTTCCGATAGCAAATAGGAATCGGAGCTCACTTTTCTAAAGGACTTTTCTTTCAAATGGTTATCTCAAACACGTCATCGATATCACTATCAAATTAAAACTTTTACAATTCTCTAAAGAAAAACGCTTCAGACCTAAAAATGTCCTGTATGCTTAAAACTGCCGTGGCATGGGAACGTTTCACTTCGATTTGAACGCCAGAAGGCCATAGGGAAGTGTTTTGACGCTGCCGCTCAACGCGCAGTTTATGCAACCAAAAAGCATTATCAACCAACCACAAAGATCGCGTGCATAAAACAAATTCTAGCTCTGAGTTTATCAATATTCATGCCAGTGCAAGACTGGCTATATTGGCCGCACGACTTTGAGATTGGTTGACCGAATTCAGCAGCTTGTATCATCGTTTATTGTTGGAGATTCGACTCCAGCCTCGCTGATTCAAATAAAAACAGTTAAAATCGAAGAACACTCAAAAGAAACTACTAAAAAACCACCGAAAAGGCTAACTGATAAATAAAGGGCGGCTGGGGCGTCCAAGGGCAAAGCCCCTAAATTTTGGCTAAAGGGCAGAGAAGAAAGCCATGAGGCAGACTCAACCGCCCAGTGGGCTATCTCGCACCCCTGGTTGGCAAACTCTTGCCTGGGAGCAGACCCGTTTATCACTAAATCCAAGGACATAAGGAACAATTCCTCTGGTGGCAGCACAGATCTACGTGTTGATAAGACCTCTTGTACCTGTCCCGTAAAGGATCTTTGACGGATAAAATTGAAGATTTTTAGACCAACACGACGGGGGTTAGTTAAAGTAACAGAAGCCAACTTGACAGTTTGTCGTTATGTAATTTTACAGAAAGATTACATCATCACCACAGAAATATCAATAGACCGTAAAATGTACGTGAGTCCGTATTTATGTCACTATAATTTCAGTGCAAATTTTATTGTCAACAAAGGATTGCTGGTGTTAGTATTGGTACTCCGGGCTTCCTGCTCAAAACCCGAAGTTTACGCAACAAGACGGTTTGGTCGAGTATTTGGGAGACCCAGTAGTGCTTCATCATGTTTGTTGTATTTTTAATATAAACTGGCACCAGACTTATCCGGGAGGGTATTTAGAGTACAGGGGATATGTGGCGTAAAATGCCATTCCAAAGAGAAACATGGTAGTAATTGTGAGGGGAACAGAACTCAAAACCGCAACTAACGGCCTTACTGGCGTACGACCCAACGACCCCAGGGTCATTAGTCACGGCTTTTGGGGCACGAGTCACGGTTTATGGGTCATGAGTCACGGTTTCGGGGTCATAAGTCACGGCTTTTGGGTTATGAGTCACAGTTTTTGGATCACTAGTCCAAAGCCTTAACCGTTCTGCCACAATAGCTTCGTTAGGGACAGCTACATTTACGCATTATTGAAAAGTTACGGACGGAGAAATCAGGTGGTGAACATTCGAACAAGATATTCCTAACCACAGTATTATAAATTAATGTTGGATATCGTGTTATAGGGCATGGAGATACCTTCCACAGCATGTTACACCAATAACAAGTTGAGTTACTGGATACTTGGCACCATACATGTGTTATCAGGTACGAAGGAAAGGTTAACAATTTTTCAATTAGGGGACTAGGGAGCGGGCGTTTAGTGGCCACCTCTGTAATATAGAAGAAACTACCAAAGCCATGGCTGTAAAATATTATTGGAAAGACTGATCTTGGGTTTACAAAAAATTATATTCTCAGAACATGGTCACGTGACACGGAGATGACGCCATCATCGAGACAACGGTTAGAAAAATCAATAGAAAAATGATTTTGGATGGCCCAAATTTTTCAAATATTTCATGCCCATGATCCTTCTTCTACTGGCAAGGTATGGTCATACATATAAGGAATATCAAGGCCAAATCCCAAGAAAAAGGGCACTCTGACAAAACTTGAAAAGGCGGTATAGAGAAATAAAGAATGGAATTCAATTTTAAAAGTAAGGCTTTGAATAGTAATGTTAGAATAATCAAAGAGTCAATAACATGATGATTGGCAATGAAATAATGTTTGCAGTTAAATAATTACCACTTTAAAGTCATCCATATTGTTTCCGTTTCATTTTACCAGGCCATACATATATTTTTCGTCCGAAAAACACCACAAGTCGTCAAAGTTTCAGCGAAAACTTGATAATATTTGCAGGTCCAGCACTTCCAACTCGGCCAAAGTTCTGAAATTTGGCCA